>QEPC01006240.1:3586158-3620310 GCA_003113815.1 Sphenodon punctatus
TGTGCCTCCCCCCCATCCACCCAATCCTGGCCCCCTAAACCTGACTGTTTTCCCAACGGCCCCTCACCCCCCCAAACCACCTGCTGCCACCAGGGGCTGGCACAAGACATACCCCCCGGCTTCCCTCTCTCACAGGGAGTCAGGCACACCCCACCCACTACCACCAAGTGACCTCCCCATGCCCCCCCACACCCTGCTGCCACCAGGGTTTAGCATTGGGATCCCCCCAACCCACCCTATCCTCTAACCACCCCTCCTACACCTCCCCACTCTTCCTCCCCAACCCTGAACAAACAATACCCCTTCCTGCCACAGTTTACACATTTTTGTAGTGACTGGAGAAATGTAGGTCTTTGTTAAGTCCATTGTTTTTGGTGTCCAATAAAGTTATTAATTTTAGTTCCTAGTCTCATCTTCTGAGAGTGTTGTGAAGGTTTCCTTTTTTGATGAGGACTGAGAGGTCTGATATGGAGTGGTTGTGCTGGGAAAAGTGAATGCCCACTGTAGAGTCGGTGACTTTGTTTATAATTGTATGTCTATGTGGTGCAAGGTTTGCTGGGTGTCACCAATGTAGTTTCCATGGTGGCATTTGATGCACTGAATGAAGTACACTACATTTTGGAATTTGCAGGTGTAGTTTCCTTGTATTTGGAATGGTTTCCTGTGGAGGGTATTGACAGTGGTGGTGGTGGTAGAAATGCATTGGCAAGTTTTGCATCTACTGTTCTGGCAAGGTTTTGTTCCTCCTGATGTTGGGGGTGTCCTGGGTGGTGGTGAGTTTGCTCTGGATGATCTGTTGCAAGAGGTTTGGGGGTTGTTTGAAAGCTAGAAGAGGTGGTTCAGGGAAGATTTTTCTTAGGATTTTGTCCCCATCGGGTATGGGTTGTAGTTGTTGGATGATGCCATGTATAGGTTGCAGAGTCGGGTGGTAGGTGACGACAAGGGGTGTGTGGTTAGGGGTTCTTTCTTTCTGTATTCTAACAGGTTCTCTCAAGGGATTTGGGTGGTTCATTCTATAGTTCGGTCTACTCTGTTGAGGTGTCCTTGTTTTGAGAAAGTGTAAGGCGGTGGGGGTATAGGAGCAGGGGACGGGCACGACGCAGGAAGGGCCAGAAGCAACGAGCCCCGCAGAACCAAGAACGAGCCCCCATAGAGGAACAAGAAAGAGTAGCGACCATGGCTCCGGTGCAGAGTCAGAGCAGGGAGCCTAACGGCAGAGAGTCCCCGCAAAAGGAAAGAAACAGGCAGAGACTGACTGCTGCTCCCGCGGCTGATTTAGGGGGTGTGGCTCTGGTGCCGCGACGCTCGGCGCGGCTACGGGAGCGCAGGGGCAGGGCCAGCACTACATAAGGGAGGCAGAGAGAACACAGCGCTGCCGGAGAACAGCAGCGCTGTGAGGCTGGCCCCGAGCGATTCAAGAAGAGAGAGCGAGTATACCAATTGCAGTGTGAACGGAGAGTGTCTGTGCAGAGTGACTGAGGTCGAGGCGAGTGAGAGAGTGAAAGGTGAGCATGAGCGAGAGGTCGAGGCAAGTGAGGGAAGGCACTGGGTGGTGCGGTGTGTGCTATTGTGTGGGTTCACCCCCCCATCCTAATCTCTGTTTGGGTCCCCTCCTACCTGTGATAGTGTGTGAAGGCTTTTTCCTACCTGTCATCCCTGGTGCTATCCCCCTGTCATCCTACACCACGCCACCACGTCCTTACCCCCCAGCCCCCGTTAGAGCACTGTGCGACTGGGGTAACTGGGGCATACAAGGAGGCTTGAGAGAAGGGGCTCCACTCGAGGTTGCGTTCCTCCACCCCAATGATGACACGGCCCTGCTTCTGTTGAAGTATATTCGGACACCCAATATCCTGAGGGGTTTTGTTTCCCAGAATACTCGAGTGGAGCTCAGCAACTGGCAGGCGAGTGAGAGTGGGGCGAGAGAAGCTTGGTGGTTTCTGTGGGAACATCCCCTCCTTTCCCGATCCCCCCTAACAGTTTCTCCGGCCACTACCATGGACATTGCCACCAAGCTCGAAGAAATGAGCCGCGCCATCCAGGCTTTGGTGTTCGAAGTTAAAGATATTGAAGAGAAGCAGGAGTTGGGAGTAGTGGGAGGGGGCGGCCAGGGGGAAGCAGTTGCCTACCCCGCAGAAGGGATGGAGGTGGTCAACCCCCCAGTAGAGAGAGGCTCCCAGGGGAGGGAGCCCAAACATCCCCCTATTACAAAATTTGCAGGAGACAGGCGCCACTTTCAGGGGTTCTTGGCGCTTTGTAAGTTAGTGTTCCGCACCCAGCCCCTTACTTACCACACGGATGCGCTGAAAGTGGCATTTATTATAGGGCATCTGGAAGGGATCGCCCTTGATTGGGTCACTCCCTTATTGACTCAGGAGAGCCCCCTCCTAACCGATTATCCCAAGTTCATTCAAGAATTTTCTTTTCTTTTCGATAACCCGCACCGAGTGAAGGATGCAGAGACAGCTATTACGTCTCTGTGACAGGGTCGGGGGACCCTACTGGAATACGTGACCCATTTCCAGAAGTTAGCCGTAGAAGTTAATTGGCCGGACAATGTCCTCAAGGTGTTGTTTCGAAAAGGGTTCCACAATGAAATTAAAGACCAGTTCGCCTTCGCTGCCCTCCCGGCAAAGTGGGGGGAACTTGTGAACCTCGCTTGTCAGATTGACAAACGCCTTGCAGAGCGGCGACACGAGTGTCAGCAGGAAGGGGGGCGCACCTGGCAGGCCCGCCCCACGGCCATCGCCCCGAGTAGAGCGGAGGCGAGCCGTCCCGATGAGGTGGAGCCCATGCAAATCAGAGCCTCCCAGGGGCCCATCACATTACAAGAGAGGGAACAGAGGCGCTCAGGAAGGCTCTGTTTCTACTGTGGGGGAACAGGGCATTTTGCTCGGAACTGCCCGGTGTTACCCCCAACCTGGCGGGCAATGGGAAACGAGCAGGACCGGGATGGGCGAGGGGCATCCCGGTAACCACACGTACCTTCCCCTCCTCAATGCTGGGCACTGCCTCCCCGGCGCCCATGAAGTCGGAACAGTTGCGGGTGCCGCTGACCTTAACCCTGACCCTGGGGCGCTCCCTCGTGGTTCAAGCCCTTATCGATTCCGGGGCATCTGGCAACTTCATACATGAAGCCCTGGTCCATGAAAAATGAATCCCTGCCCAGCCCAAACCCAAGCCAGAGATCATCGTGGCTATAGATGGGTCCCCGCTGGCCTCAGGGCCTATCACTACTTGTACTTATGAAATGCTTGGGGTTATTGGGGACCATTGGGAAAACCTTAATTTAGATGTAGTATGCACGCCAGCTTTCCCGGTGGTTTTGGGGACCCCTTGGTTGCGGTTGCACAACCCCACCATAGATTGGCAATGAGGGGTCATCACCTTTTCCTCCCCAGACTGTGCCCAACGTCATCATGTCACTCAGCTGGAACGGAAACTCCAGGTCCAAATAGGAACTGCCACTCTCGCTCCAGAATCCACCATCCCAGTGGAATACTGGGATCTACAGGTGGTCTTCAGAGAACAACAGGCGTTGACGTTGCCACCCCATCGGGACTATGACTGTTTCATCGAACCTCTGCCCAATACAGTTCCCCCTTATGGACGGATCTACGCCCTATCAGAACCAGAGCTTCAAGCCCTTAAGGAATACATCGATGAAAATCTAGCAAAGGGGTTCATTAGACCGTCTACATCCCCTGGGGGGCCCCCGTTGTTCTTCATGCCCAAAAAGGACAGAGAGTTAAGACCTTGTATAGACTATAGGGGTTTAAACGCCATTACGGTGAAGAATTGATACCCGCTGCCACTCATCCCAGAACTACTCGACCGGTTGCAAGGGGCCACCATATTCTCGAAACTTGACCGTGGGGTGTATAACTTACTACGCATTCGCCAAGGGGATGAGTGGAAAACAGAATTTCGCACAAGGTATGGGCACTTCGAGTACTTGGTGATGCCCTATGGTTTGGCGAATGTCCCGGCTGCTTTCCAGCACCTTATAAATGACATATTCCGTGATATCTTGGATCAATACGTCATTGCCTATTTAGACGATATCCTAGTGTATTCCCACAATTGAGCAGAGCATGTCACCCACGTTCGTACAGTTCTCTATCGACTGCAACAACATCATCTGTATTGTAAAAAATCCAAGTGTTTATTTCACCAACACACGGTTCCCTTTTTGGGGTTTGTTATTTCTCCGGGACGAATTCAAATGGAGACAAGTAAAGTGGAAGCCATTGTTTCCTGGCCCCCTCCACAAGGGGTAAAGCCATTACAGCGGTTTTTGGGAAGCACAAACTATTATCGCCAATATATCCTGAAGTATGCAGACAAAACTGCACCCCTAACGAAGTTGCTCAAAAAAGGGCAACCGTACCAGTGGGGCCCGGAACAATGTCAAGCTTTTGAAACAATCAAGCAAGCCTTTACCCAGGCCCCAATTTTACAGCACCCTACCCCGGATTTACTGTTCTTTGTAGAAACCAACGCTTCCAGCATGGCCCTGGGGGCAGTGTGGATGCAAACCCCCCAGGTGCCACGCTACGACTGCCATGCGCCTACCACTCCAGACAACTCAGCCTGGCAGAACGTAATTATACTATCATGGATCGGGAATTATTGGCCATCAAGGCTGCCTTCGAGACATGGAGGCACCACTTAGAAGGGGTCACTCATCCCGTACAGGTCAGCACGGACCACAAAAATCAGATTTTCCTGCAATCCGCCTGTATTACAACAGGTAAACATGCCCGGTGGGTGCTCTTCTTCACCTGGTTTCGCTTTCATTTCGTCTATCGGCCCAGCCCTCTAAACGCCCTGGCAGATGCGCTCTCCCACCGGTATGAAACGAACCCAGACGCAGCCCTCCGCGGGGACCCCCTCCTGGATCGCCGGGTATTCGGTGCCATGGGAATTACAGCCCAACAGTTCCTACACTTGTCAAACAAGGAGGGCCTCCCTGCCACGCCTATTGTTAGCTTCCAGAACCTTCCCCGACAAAACGGTGCCTTGGTCGTGCCAAAGGCAGCCAGACAACAGATTCTGTGGGGACACCATGACGCTCCCCTAGCTGGCCACCCAGGACAACGACATCCCTTGGAACTACTCCAGCGCCACTTTTGGTGGCCGACAATGCATCGCGATGTACAGGCCTATGTACAGGGCTGTGCGGTGTGCTGTCGCACGAAGGTTCCCAGGGGCCGACCTGTGGGATTGCTCCAGTTAGCCCTGTTACCACAAGGCCCCTGGCAATGAATCAATCTCGACTTCATCGTGGACTTACCCCCGTCCAAAGGATATTCAACTATCCTTGTCATCGTCGACCAGTTTACGAAGATGGGCCACTTCGTGCCCTGTAAGGGCCTCCCGACAGCACTGCAGACAGCCCTCTTGGTGTTACAAAACGTAGTCCGGTTGCATGGGGTCCCAGTCACAATCGTGTCCGACCAGGGGTCCCAATTTATTGCTCGCTTCTGGAAAGCTCTGTTCACAACCTTGGGGGTCCGCTTGGCCCCATCTTTCGCTTATCACCCCCAGACTAATGGCCAGGCTGAAAGGGTCAACCAGTCCTTGGAACAATACCTCCACTGTTACTCAAACTATTTGCAGGATGGGTGGGTAGATCTCCTCCCAATCGCAGAGTTTGTGTATAATAATGCTTGTCATGCGTCTATAAGGACCTCCCTCTCTCATGTGTCTTATGGGTTTCACCCTCGATTGGTGTTCCCGGATATCCCTGCGACTTAGGTGCCGGCTGCGGGCGCACTCATCTCCCGCTTACAGCAGGCCCAAGCCCTGGCAGTGGCCCACCTCCATCTAGCCCGCCAATAGTATAAGCAATGAGTAGATGGGCGTCATCGCCCGGCCCCTCCGTTTCAGGTAGGCGACCTTGTTTGGGTGGACCGGTGGCACTACCCTTCTGCCCGCCCATCACCCAAACTTGATGATCGCTATATAGGGCCTTTCCCCATTGCTCAGCAGATTAATCCTGTTACATACCGAGTAACGCTGCCCCCGCAGTCGCGGGTTCATCCAGTTTTCCACGTTTCCCTCTTGAAACCTTATCATGCCCCCGTTTCCTGGGTTGCAGCCACCACCAGCTCCCTGTGGCAGCCCAGCGGCTGCTGAATTTGAGGTCCACAGAATCCTGGACTCCCGCTATGTTCGGGGTATGCTGTATTACCTCATGGATTGGAGGGGGTATCCCCCCTCCGATCATTCCTGGGAACCGGCGACGGGTGTTCATGCCCCCCTTCTGGTCAGGCATTTTCACACCCGCTACCCGTTGAAGTCGGGCCCACACCCTCCCAGATGGGGACCGTGGGGGGTGGTGGTACTGTAAGGCGGTGGGGATATAGGAGCAGGGGACGGACATGACGCAGGAAGGGCCAGAAGCAACAAGCCCCGCAGAACCAAGAATGAGCCCCTATAGAGGAACAAGAAAGAGTAGTGACCATGGCTCCGGTGCAGAGTCAGAGCAGGGAGTCTAACGGCAGAGAGTCCCTGCAAAAGGAAAGAAACAGGCAGAGACTGACAGCTGCTCCCACTGCTGATTTAGGGGGCGTGGCTCCGGTGCCGCGATGCTTGGCGTGGCTCCGGGAGCGCAGGGACAGGGCCAGCACTACATAAGGGAGGCAGAGAGCACAGCAGCGTTGTGAGACTGGCCCTGAGCGATTCAAGAAGAGAGAGCGAGTATACCAATTGCAGTGTGAACGGAGAGTGTCTGTGCAGAGTGACTGAGGTCGAGGCGAGTGAGAGAGTGAAAGGGGAGCGTGAGCGAGAGGTCGAGGCGAGTGAGGGAAGTGAGAGGAAGGCACCGGGTGGTGCGGTATGTGCTATTGTGTGTATTATTGTGTGGGTTCATCCCCCCATCCTAATCTCTGTTTGGGTCCCCTCCTACCTGTGATAGTGTGTGAAGGCTTTTTCCTACCCGCCATCCCTGGTGCTATCCCCCTGTCATCCTACACCACGACCCCACGTCCTTACCCCCCAGCCCCCTTTAGAGCACTGTGCAGCTGGGGTAACTGGGGCATACAAGGAGGCTTGAGAGAAGGGGCTCCACTCGAGGTTGCATTCCTCCACCCCAATGATGACACGGCCCTGCTTCTGTTGAAGTATATTCGGCCACCCAATATCCTGAGGGGTTTTGTTTCCCAGAATATTCGAGTGGAGCTCAGCGACTGGCAGGCGAGCGAGAGTGGGGCGAGAGAAGCTTGGTGGTGTCCATGGGAACATCCCCTCCTTTCCCGATCCCCCCTAACAGAAAGTGGTTTTAAGTAGGGTGAGGTGAGCGTCACAGGTCTGTTAGTCAGAGCAGATTCTGTGGTGTATGAGTGCTTGACTGTAGATAACTGATTTTTTGGTGTGTCTTGGGTGGTTCTGGATCGGTGGAGGTAGCTGCGGTCTGTTGGTTTCTTGTATAGGGCTGTCTGTAGGTTGCCATTGTGCATGCTGACAGTGGGTTAAAAAAAGACATGACGCTAACCATTATTCATGTTGCAGGGCTGCATAGGGCACCAATACAGCCCTGCAACATGCATAAATAACCACCAAGGGTGGTTAGCGTCATGTCTGTTTTCACCCAGTGGTGTCCAGGAAGTTGAAACTGGTATGGGAATATTCCAGGATTAGTTTGATAGAGGGGTGGTTAGTGTTGAGATTGGAGTGGAATTCTAAGGGGGGAGGGCATGGTAGAGTAGTAGTAGTAATAATAATAATAATAATAATAATAATAATTTTTTAATTTATTTTTATAGCACCCCCTGGATACATGGCACTCAGAACTCTTCACACATTACATAAAGTAAAAACAATGTAAACAATTTGAAACAAAGTCATTTAAAATAATATTAAAACATTTGAAAATAGGGGAAGGAACACAGTACATTGAGGGAACCAGCAGTGGATCCTAAAAGCACCTAGAAAATAAATATATTTTCAGGTGCTTTTTGAAGGTAAGGAGGATGGAACTGAGATGGACATCTGAGGGGAGCAAGTTCCGCAATGAGAGGCCCGCCACAGCAAAGGTTCGGTCTCCTGCTGACTTAAGACGTGATGGCGGAACCCCCAAACAGCGAGTGGTTTCTAAGCACAGATACCCACCAGTGTGAGGTTCCAGAAGAAGGTCTCGAATATAGCCAGGGTCTAAACTATTCAGGGCCCTGAAAACTAGAAGCACAATCTTCAGTTGAATCCATCACTCTGGGAGCCAATGCAGAGAATGCAGGGCAAACATAATATGCTCACGGCTGCAGAAATCAGTAAGCAGCCATGTTGCCGCATTCCGAACAAGCTGCAAGTGATGGATAAGCACTGCCGGTAGCCTGGAGAAGAGGGAATTTAAAAAAAAACCCAACCCCCCCAACCCTTGTAGTCACCAGGGCATGGGTGACTGTGTCAAGATCAGCCTGGGATAAATAAGGGCATAACTTATGCAAATTGTGTAGCTGGAAAAAGCATTTCCACACCACATCAGATACCTGAGTTTTCATAGACAGAGTATGGTCAAAAATAACACCCAAGTTCTTTACCTGACCCACTACCTCTATCCGGACCCCATCCACATTCAGGGGCCTGAGGGAGACAAGGGTAGGCGCCGGGTGGGAAATGTGAGCCAGGTCCACAGTCTGTGCCTAGCTCCCGCCCAGCCAGGGCAGAGTGGGAGAGCTGGGCAGTTACATGTGTTAACAAGCAAAGAGAAAGAAAGTAGCACCAAAACAAGAACTGGTAACAAACAAGGAGCTACTAGAAACAAATGTATATATTAAATCAGCATAGCAAAACAACAAAACAATATTGTTGCATGTACATAATATCTCAATCAAATGGCGAGAATCAAGTCGCCTAATGCTCCACGTACAATGCAACTCGCAATAATAATGGATTCTAAACAATTCAAAAACACCGTAGGACAACCCGACACGTTTTGGGCTATAAAGCCCTTCCAAGGGTAAAGGAGTATACTGTGGAATAATAAAAAACATGCATTATTTAAACAACTGATTCTTTTTTTTTTAAAATGCTAGAAAAATAATGCAATAATTTGACAATAAAGCATCCCGGAGTCCACACAATGTATACATGAAAATGTGTGTACCCCCATTACAACAGTGACCCCAGTTCAATAGCCAAAATGAATTATGGAAAAATGCTGGAGAAGTTTTCTGATCAATGTGCAATCAAAAATACATATACTGTATAGAGAGACAAAAGTGCAAACAAAGTATGAAGTATATATTTTTACTTACTAAAAATGAAGATACTGATGCCACTGGCTATGGTTCTAAATTTCTCTCCCAGGAAAAAGATCCTCCTCTATCTGGGAACCTGCAATGTCAATGGGGAAAGTCCATAACCACAGGCTGAAGAAGAAAAAAAAAAAGGGGGGGGGGAGAAAAGGGTGAAAGGGAAAGATGAAGAATAAAGAAACAAAGGGGGTGAAAAGAAAGAAAAAAGAATGAGGAGGAAAAGGGAAAAAAAAAGAAAAAAACTTGCCTGGAAAAGTCAAGTCAGCAGGAAAACCTCTAATGGCTGTGGCTCCAAATCCTACTCTGGCCAAGAGAGATGGAGACTGACTGCTGTCAGCCCTTCTAGAGATGCACTTCTGCTGTGCTCACTAACTTGCTACAGCTGTAATAGGAGTCACCTGACACTCCAAATGGAGCCTCTAGGCAAAAAAACCTCTAATGAGGAAATAATCTGACCTAGTGCTGGAGAAAACAGCTATAATCTATCTCCTCATTGAGTCTATGGGGAACTAGTGTTCAACTTAAAAATCCACTGTCTCTCCCTTCTCAACAGTATGTTATCCCTATTCCTCACCCTATAATCCACATAGTCAATAGCCCCAAATTGAAAATCAGTAGAACCATGCCCATTCTGAACAAAATGCTGGACCAATGGCTCACTGTCCCTCTTGTTTCTAATATTGCTTCTGTGTTCTCCCATTCTGACTTTTAGTTTTCTGATTGTCTTACCCACATAAAGCAAGTTGCATGAGCATTTAATCACATAAACCACATAGGCTGAAGCACAAGTGGTTAACCCCTGTAAATAGATGACAGTATTATCTCTAGGATTCACAAAAGACTGGATTTTAAGAGTCTGTTTGCAGCATAACCCTGCACTGCAAGGATGATGACCCTTAAGATTGTCTATGGGAGTTATACTGGAAGAAGCTGATTGACTGGCCAGACGCTGCATGGACTAAATGATCTCTAATGTTCTTGGTCCTCTTATAAGCAAAAAGCGTCTGTTGTTTGAAAGGTGGCATATCATCCAGAATATTCCAATGGTGGAGAATACTCTGTCTGATAACTGAGCTTGAATCATTAAATGTCAAACTGCACACAGTTCTCTCCAGTGTCTTCCTCCTCTTCTGAGTTAAGAGATCTGTCCTGGATCTAACACATGCTCGTCTGTAGCCAGACTCAATCACCCTCCTGGGATACCCCTTTTGTATCAAAAAAACCTTTCAGTTTGTCTGCTTCTCTGTGAAAACCATATTCTAAAGAACAATCACGCTTCCAAAACTGTCCATAGGGAAGATTATTCCTAATGTGGACTGCATGGGAACTGTCATACCTGAGATATGTATTCTTGTCTGTAGGTTTCCTATACTATACAGACTTGTCTGTATGCCAACATTGCTTTTTCTAACGATGACATGCATCTAAAAAATGCACAGCACTGGAGTCAAACTCCATAGTGGATTTAATGTGCTCATTCCTAGAATTAATCCATCTGAAAAAATCCTGCAGGGCAGTGGCATCACCTTTCCATATGAAAAAAAACATTGTCAATAAATCTCCACCATGCGACAATGTCCTTCAAATATGTATTAGACTCATCAAAAATGAAGAATGTCTCAAAGTGACCCATATACAAATTTGCTGTCTCAGGAGCCATGGATGATCCCATGGTCAAATCCTCCCTTGTCTGTTGCGTGAGCTTGCCTGTGTGAGAGCCACACTTCCTCCTTTCCCACGAGACGGGAGTTGTGCTAGATTCGAATAGCGAAAGCTCCCGCCATGCCAAGACAGCTCGTGGGAAAGCGGCCTTACCCCATGCTCCACAAGCACACTTTACATTATGGTAACTATTGGAAACCACTTCCTAACGGAGGTAAATGCTTAGTTGTTAACTATCTTTTTTTACCTAAAATTTCAAGTATGATACAAAACTGAGGAAAATGTAAACAACATGGCTTTATTAAGATCAAATCATGCCAGACCAATCTAGTTTCCTTCTTTGACAGGATAACTGCCTTAGTAGGGAAGGGTGAGCGCAGTAGGCATAATATATCTTGATTTTAGTAAGACTTTTGACACAGCTCCACATGACATACTCTTATGAAAGCTGGAGAAATTTTCATTAGGTGGGTTTGTTGCTGGCTGAAAAGCTGCACTCGGAGAGTAATATTGATTGATATTGAACAGGGAGGAGGTACCAAGTGGAGTTCCGCAGGGATCTGTCCTGGTCCAATCCTCTTCAACATTTTTGTTAATGACTGAGAGGAGGGAGTGGAGAGCATACTCATCACATTTGCAGATGACACAAAGCTGGGGAGGGTTGCAAATATTTCAGCGAACAGGATTAGAATACAAAATGATCTAGATAAGCTAGAGATCTGGGCTTGAAGAAACAAAACAACTACACAAGGGAGTTGTCAGCTCCGAGGAGACCTTTGAGATACATCACCAGAGGGGGGAGGAGGGACTTCTCCCTTCAGAAAGAGGTGAGTGGACTTCATGGAATCTAAAATAAATCAACATTGAGAAAAACAGTTACTGTCACTTATCTATCACATGTGAGCCATTAAAACTGAATCAATTCTACCTTTTATACTGTTAGAGGCACCCAGTTGCCTTTTCATGGGAAGACTTGAGAGGTCCAGGACTGTCACCTAAAACCGCATGTACAAGGAAGCAACTGAATTCACAAGTGTGCTTGACTGATCTGTATCTGCAAACAAACCAGAGATTTATATGTGCAAATACCTAGTGAGTCTTTTTGAATGTTTCTTCTAACTATTTTTCCTGACTGGTGCATGAAATTGTGATAAATGAACACATAAATGGATGGTTATTTGTCACATGCACACTTTGCAGGCAAACCTTCAACATCCACTTTAAAAAATGTCACCCAGTCTCATGCAGAGAAATGACTCATTATCAGAGTTGATGAGGAGAGTAAAATAATGGCACATTTATACAGCCAACCAAGCCAAGCACGCGCACCTGAAACTTCACAGCTGCTTGCATGTTTGTTTGCTTCTCCCTTGTCTTCCCTTTGTCCCCTCTCCTTGTCGCCCCCTCCTTGTCTTTTTAGATTGTAAGCCATAAGCAGGGACCATGTCTTTATCTTTCTTCTGTAAAGCACCAGGTACACGGCTGGTGCTATACAAATGTTTATAATAATAATAATTAATAAATAATTAATGGCATCATCATTCCACATCTGAAATTAATGAAAATATGGCAAAATATAAATGCTCTTGACCGTAACTTACTGTATATGGATGGCCCCCTTACAATACCCTTAAATAATCTCTAAAGATTTATAATACTAACCCCACATTCCAGCAATGATTTCAAATGTCCTATGGGGATTTAACCAAGAAAAAAGCTTTTTTTACATAAGGAGACAGAGAGGGATTGAGTAACCCCTAGAAGTAGGAGGCGCTGGATGTTATAAGTTGCACCTGGTGTGTGTTGAATCTTGAGGGTTGCCAGCACAGGCACGTAACAGCTCATGGATAGCGGCTGGTACATACAGCAACTACCCATGATCTGTTTGTGGGGGGGAGGGGAGCTTGCTGGAGGCAGTGACCTGGTAGCAGGTCCTGAAGAACAGCTGTAGAAACAGCAGCAGTGGCAGCATGGGCAGTGGAGGCTGCCTGAGGAGCTAGCTATCCTGAGCCTGACGAGCAGGCTAGTTTGGGGTGGCAGGAGGGGTGGCATGAGGGGAGCTGGGTCAGCAATTGTGAGGATCATTCTGAGGGGTTGTCAAGCCATGAAGGGTGAACTGTGTGCAGGGTC
The DNA here is from genome assembly GCA_003113815.1 of Sphenodon punctatus. Lineage (NCBI taxonomy): Eukaryota > Metazoa > Chordata > Lepidosauria > Sphenodontia > Sphenodontidae > Sphenodon > Sphenodon punctatus. The sequence goes on from QEPC01006240.1 coordinate 3,599,211, forward strand.
GAGCTGGGAACAGGAAGTTGAACTTCCTTAGTTGAACAGGAAGCTGCAACCTGTAGTCAGTAGCTGGGGTTAGTTTGGAAGCTGGAGAGTTAGGTGGCAGGGGAGAAAGGGCAGACAGTCAGTGAGGGAGGGAGTTGGGTAGAAAGAACAGGCTGATCAAGGCATGAAGTGAGGAGCAGGGCTGGCTGATCAAGGTGGTAAGTGGGCAAAGCAAGGAACAGGGCTGGAAGGCTGGTCAAGGCAGAAAGCAAGGAGCGGGACTGGAAGTGGGCAAGCCACGGCAGGGAAAGGCATATGTCTAGTGCAAGGGTTCTCAGCCTTTTTCCAGTCACCAGCACTGGAACAATATAAGTGACTATTTGGGAGCGCTGCATAATTTGCATGAATTATTTGCATAAAATCCCCTGCTGAAAGCCAAAGGGAAAGTTTGCCTGACTAATAATAGGATGTTAAGGGTAATCCTCCACCCACTGAAGTCAATAGCCCAGCTCACATTGACTTTAATGGATGGACTCTTTCAAAGTGCTCCCGACTTGAGCTGGCTTGGGGAGCACTTTCACACGTTGCCTGAGCACTCTGGTGCTCCCAAGCACCAGGTTGAGAATCCCCGGTCTAAAGAGCAGGGCTGTGCAGTATAAGCGTGGGTCCTGAGAGTATAAGCTGACCTGGGCCTGGGCTGTCAGGGGGCTCCAAGGTAACAGGTGGAAGCTTCAGTGGAAGCAAAGGGCTACCAACTAGTGGCCTTAATTACTAGAGCTGAGGAAAGCCAACAAAAATACAGATACTTTTTGTGTGAAATTTCATACACGTGACATTTTTGGTGCTTTCTCTTGCACTGAGGGGACCCCCTAGATTTGGGTCTTTGGGCTTGGTGTAAACCTTTGCCTTAGTTACCCCCCAAACAGAATTTTGTTGAATAGTTTTTATAGAAGTTTCGTAAGTAAAGCTAACTAGGGGAAAGTTTGAATCCGGTGAGGTTAGGTCAGAGAAGATTGTTGATATTACAGGAGGTTAAAAAGGGAACATCTGAGCCAGGATGTCTACCATGAAAAATAAAAACTTTTATTTTCAAACGTAAGTGTTGGTAAGAATGCCCCTTGCCCACCAGCATGGCGGCAAGAGGGCCCTTCGCGCTCCAGTCCCGTAGGGATTTAACAAAATAGGGGTCGCGCTCTGCAGGGCGTTATTATTCCTTTTGTTTGTATATATCTTTGCCTCAGGGTTACTGTACCTATAGCTTCATTTCCTTGGGTGCTAGAAGGATTTGTAAAGACACATTTTTGCCTATTGTACTTTGTTAGTTCCAATTTCTTTTTGGGCTAGTAATTGTATTGTTCCTACTCTCATAAAAAATCTGTATACTTTTCTGGGAACCTTTGCTGTTTTGGTGCAGTTAATTGTTGTTATTTGTTCTGATTATACTGCACCTTTATACCTGTATTTTGCACTACCACAGAGAAGGCCATTATGTGAACTGGAGGAGGAACCACAGGAACTGGGGGACCAGGTCATGTGGGAATGCATTTGAGTGCTTGAATGGGAGCTCTGGGCGACTGTGGGAGACCAGCATGGAGGGCAACTGGAACCCCCCCTGCCACAGACCCATATGATGGAGACCAGGGCATCTGAGGTGACCAGGGGTATGGGGAGGGGGAGTAGTTGCGGAGGAGGATTATTACTATATGGAGCCAGGAGAGCCCCATTAGCCACCCACTACGAGTGTGGTTTTGGCCCAGTTGATCATTGACGTGACCCGCCCCAGGGAGCCCTGCGTAGTAGGGCTGGGAAATGGAGCAGCGGGAGGTGCCCCCTCCCCCCCTGCTACGATGGGATGCAGGATGTCTGGCCCTGAGGGAAGGGCATGACACTCCCAGCTCCTCTGGTGGGATGGGACGTGGGTGCAGGTGTTACCAGTCTCCTGATGGGCATCTGAGGTGGAGGCTGGGTCAGCTTTCCTGGTCCTATAAGTGTGGGCCCAGTTGCAAGCGGTACAGTATTATTATTATTATAATAAACATTTATATAGCGCCCGTCATATACCTGGTGCTGTACAGAACATAGAAATAGATGCGGTCCCTGCCTGTGGCCAACGGTTGAGGCCAGGCCCCGACCGCCCCCCCCCGGGGGGTGGGTATTCCACGGTGTCTGCCCCCATAGGAGAAACTTGTTACCTGCCACACAAGAAAAGATCTGGAGGGGGGGGGAGTACATCGCTATATTTGCGTTCCTGTTTAGCGATCCGATTGTGGACCCCGCTGATCAGGAGAACAAAAAAGAAAAGGAACGTTTCTCCCACCCCAAGGCAGACCAGAACTGGGCAAACTGGACAGCCGCCTACTCCATTTACCTAACGGTGATGATACAGGCATACCCTGAGTGGGCTACCGACATGCTTAAATACACTGATATTGTCAGGAGAGCATACGGGGCTGGCCCTCCCGGAGTGTAGCTCCAGTATGATGAAGCCTTCCGTCATAGGGCAGCCTTTACACCTGGCCTCCGGTGGGACATCCATGCACAGGACTGGTGGCTAGATTGCATGATTGATGTGACCAATGTTCCCCAAATCCGACAGCAGCCACGTCTTGGTGAGGGGAAGGGGTGGCTCCAGAAAACGAGCTTTTTCATCCAGATGGATGAAAGGAGGGTGGGGCTGCCAGCTTGGCCATGTTCTGGGAGTTCAATAGATCCAGAAAGTGCACGCGGGAAGCCTGTACATTTAAGCATGCCTGCATGAACTGCGGGGGTTACCACATGGAATCTGCATGCTTTAGGTCCAAACAACAGTGAGGCAAGGGACACAACAACCAGGGTGGAAGGGCCAGAAAAGGTAACCAAGATGGCATGTCAGGTGTCCCCCCCCCTTCTAAGGGCCCCAACTCCAGTTAGAGTTGACCGATTGGAAAAGGAGCTAGCGAGACATCCCGACTGGGGGAGGTGGATTACATAATAGAGGGTTTCAAAGAGGGTTTCCGTATCCCAGCTGGGCAAGTACAGTAGACCTGCGTGGCTTCCAACCTGAAATCGGCAATTAGCATGGAACAGGTGGTCAGGGATAAGATCGGGAAGGAGATTCGAGAAGGGTGGGTAGCTGGCCCTTTCGCTGAAATCCCACTTCCATCTATGGTAATATTTATTTATTTATTTATTTATTTAAAAGATTTAATATCCCGCCCCTCCTGTCACAGGCAGCTCGGGGCGGTTTACAACAAATCCATACAATATAAAACTATAATACTATAAATATCCTCTTGGAGGTGGTGCCCAAGAAGGCACCAGGTGAATTTTGTTTAATTCACCACTTCTCGTACCCCAGAGGATGGTTGGTAAACAATGCCATGCCAAAGGAGCTTACATCCGACCAGTATGCCTCATTCGATGTAGCAGTTCAAAAGGTCAGGAGCTTGGGCCCGGGAGTTCTCCTCACCAAGTGTGACATCAAATTGACTTTTTGCCTGCTGCTGATACACCCCGATAGCTTTCACTTGTTGGGTTTTTATTTTGAAGGCTAATACTATTATGACAGGGCCATGCCCATGGGCTGTTCAATTTCATGCTCAGCCTTTGAGAGTTTTAGTTCTCTGATTGAATGGGTTTTCCAGCAGCGAGCAAAAAGTGGGGAGGTGATAAAATATTTGAATTATTTCTTCCTAATAGGGCACCCCGGGTCTCAAGAATGTGCCGGGCTCATGGAGGCATTCCAGGAAATGGCCAGGGAATTGGGCATTCCACTCACCCCTAAAAAATGGAGGGGCAGACCACCACAATGACCTATCTCGGCATCAAACTTGACACTATCTGCTTGATGTCTCACCTCCCAGAGGATAAATTGGATACCTTGAGGGCCAAGATAGGTGTGTGTATTGTGGCCCGCAAGGTCACGGTGCGGACTTTGCAGTCACTTGTGGGCAGTCTCAACTTCGCATGCTGTGTAGTGGCAGTGGGCCGGGCATTCCTGTCCTGGATGTATGCCAAACTAGTGGGTAACCCCCTGCAGCATCACCATATCAGGGTCACGTGGGAAATGAGGGGGGACTTGAGAACATGGGAAGTCTTCCTGCAGACTTCAAAGGGGTCAGTTTCTGGAGGGAGCAGATGTTGAAAGAGGTGGAACTACAGGTTCATTCAGATGTGACAGGCGGTGCAGGCTTTTGGGGTTTATTTTTAGGGATGTGTGAATGCGGTTCAGAAGTTTGGGGTTCGGCCTGAACTCGGGGTGTTCGGCCTGTTTGCGAACACCCCGAATCCGAATCGCCCCCCGCCCAAACCAGCCGAACAAAGTTCGGGTTCCAAACCCATTCAGGCGGGGGGCAGGGAGGAACCCGTTTTTCCCTTTCCCTGCTCCCCCTCGAGACTGCATGGGTGGAAGGGACGCCAGGGAGCACCTGCCCCCCCACCCTGCCCAGCTTCGTCATTTTTTTTAACCCCCCCACCCCAGGGATCGCCCTATCTGGTGGTGCCGGGACTCCGGCCCCAGATTCAGAAGCGGCAGGTCTGGCAGCGGCAGCACTCTGAAGTGCTTCAGGCTTCTACTAGGCCTTCTGGGTCAAACTGGAAGGCCTAGTAGCTGCCTGAAGTGCTCCGGAGTGCCGCTGCTGCTGGACTTGCCGCTGCTGCCGCCGCCAGACCCAGGACCGAACCCTGAATGGGCCGAACCCTGAACCCCCCGGTGTTCACACATCCCTATTTATTTTAGGGACAGGTGGTGTCCAGCCCCGTGGCCGGCTGAGTGGACGGAGCGGGGCATCACAAAGGACCTCACGGTTATTCTGGTGTGATAACATGGTGGTCATCCACGTTATCAACTCCTTGTCCTCAAGATCCTTTCGTGTAATGAAGCTGGTCAGGACATTTGTGCTTGCCTGCCTGAAGCATAACATCTTGTTTCAGCATAATGACATAACATAACGGCACGGTATGTCCCAGGCATTAAAAATGGCATAACCGACGCCCTTTCTCGCTTTCAGATGGACTGTTTTCACGAGTTAGCTTCTGGAGTCAGTCTGACCCCGGAGCCTCTGTCATCAGAGGTGTGGAGCCTTGGATCATTTATTTATTTATTATTTAAAAAATTATTATCCCGCCCCTCCTGCTTCAGGCAGCTCACATCATATAAATATAAAAACACTTAAAACAAAACAACTTTAAAAGGAGGTTCCAAATACCTAACCCCACCCCTGCCCACCCTACTCAAACCCAACCCCCCACCCATCACCCATCTCCCTCACTAAACACCTGGCGGAACAGCCAGGTCTTACAACTTTGTTGAAATGAGGGGAGATCAGGGGCCAGCTGGGCCCCCACTGGCAGGGAGTACCACAGTTGCAGTGCAGCCACTGAGAATGCCCTCTCCTGTGTGCCCCCCCAGAAGACTCGGGGGATCTGGAGCAAGGTGTCCTCGGATGACTGCAGGGGCCGATCCGAAGCCTGGGGGTGAGGCGGTACCGCAGATATGCAGGGCCTAGGCCATTTAGGGCTTTGTAGGCCAAGACCAATACCTTAAATCGGGCCCAGAAAACCACTGGCAGCCAGTGCAGAGAACAGAGCACCGGTGTAATGTGCTCCCGGCGGCCCAACCCCATCAAAAGCTGGGTTTCCGCATTCTGTACCAGCTGCAACTTCCAAGCCATCACCATGGGTAGCCCCACATAGAGCGCGCTGCAATAGTCCAACCTGGAGGTGATGAAAGCATGGATGATGGTGACCAGGTCAGAGTCTGAGACATACGGCTGGAGCCGTCACACCAGGTGTAGTTGGTGAAAAGCACTGCTTGCTACAGCCTCCACCTGGATATCCAGGCGGAGCTGCGCGTTGAGGAGCACCCCGAGACTTCGAACCTGGGAAACCAATGGAGAACAGACTCCGTCAATGACGGGGGCCATCATCTCCATCGGCTTATCCATCAACATCACCTCCATTTTGTCAGGATTCAGCCTCAGTCAGTTTGCCCTCATCCAGTTCACCACAGCCGTTTGACACTGGGTAAGCACTGAGACTGCCAGGCCTGGGTCTGTTGAAAAAGAGAAGTATAGCTGGGTGTCATCAGCATATTGATAACACCACACACCAAACCTCCTGATCACCTTGCCGAGTGGCTGCATGTACACGTTGAACAGGAGAGGGGACAAACCAGAACCCTGCTGGACTCCACACGAGAGGTCCTGGTATGATGAAAAATATTCCCTGAGCACCAATCGCTGAGTTTTTCCAGTCACAAATGAGCAGAACCATTCTAGAACAGTCCTGCCCACCCCTGCACAGTCCCACAGGTGCCTCACCAACATCTCGTGGTCAATGGTATCAAATGCAGCTGATAGATCTAATAGGATCAACAGGGTCAAACAACCCTGTTCCCAGCGCAGATCATTAATCAAAGCCACAAGCGGAGTCTCAGTGCCAGGACCCGGTCGAAATCCTGACTGAGAGGTATCAAGACGCGATCAAGATGCCCCTGCAGCTGCTGGGCCACAGCCCATTTGATAACCTTCCCTAAAAAGGGAGGGTTGGAGACAGACCGATAGCTGATGGGGGAGTTAGCATCAAGCAATGGTTTCTTGAGCAGATGCTGCACCACCGCCTCCTTGAGACAGCCCGGCACTCTGCCCTCCCGAAGGGAAGTGTTGACCACCCCATCCAGCAATGGACCCATTGTCTCATGACAAGATTTAATTAGCCAAGGCGGGCACAGATCTAACTCACAAGAGGTGGCCCTAACTGCCCCAAGAACATTGACTGCATCGGTGGGTGTCACCAACTGAAATTGATCCCATACAATTGGACAAGACGAGGCTTTCATAACATCCAGTTCCTCATGTATATCAATTGCAGCGTCAAAGTCCTGGTGAATATGAGTGATTTTCTCCACAAAATAATCCACAAACATGTCACAACAGGCCTTGGATGACTCCATTCCTAGGTGAAGGGAGACCGAACTGACCAGTCCCCGCACCACCCGGAAAAGCTCCGCTGGACGGGATTTTGTGGATGCTATGAGGGCAGCAAAGAACTCCTTGTTTGCTGACCGCATAGCTACAGCATAGGCCTGTAAACTGGCTCTATGACTCAAGTCAAGTCAAGGTTTATTAAGGGCATCAGCAATTGCTATAGCCCCAAAACACACAACAACAGCGAACCATGTATACAAACATTAAAATATATATCAGAAAGCCTAATAATGTCAGTCAGTTAAAAAATAAAATAAGACAAATACCTGTCCCAATTTATATCCATCCATATTTGACAATTATACATCGATGTTAATAAGAACCCCCATCATGATAATTGTCCCGACTTATTAAAAATTCCCAAATGTATCTTAGAGGCAAGCCAGATAAATGAGGCAATTTGGATAAGCTCATCCTGTGATCTCAAGGAAAGAAAAGACTTATACATTTCATGCGTAATTAATCCCATGTGGGTGCCCACAAGAGGTTGAAGCCAAACTTCTCTGAGGTTGGCTCTATGACTCAGTCTGTCGGCTTCAGCATGAGAATGACGCCACCCTCCCGGCCACATGTCTTAACCCATTTGAAGTCCTGCTTTTCTCCACTACCTTTAAGATTGCCTACTTTGGAGTGTTCAGGGTGAGCAAAGTGGGTCACTGAGTCGGGCAGGGACAATACAGGGAGAACTTTGGCAATTGATGATGTCATCCTGGAACACATCAAGCTGTGACTCAGGCTACTCTGCTTGAAAACCAACCAATGCGGTCGGGGTCATGTTAATGTTTGAGCAGGGCCGGATTGCCTGAGATCTTTTCGGTCCTGGCCATGCGCGATTATCTGTCTTCCCACCCACAATTCCCTGGGGTCCTATTCAGATACAAGAGGGGGTCGTTTCTGATGTGTTACCAACTCATGGCGATGCTACGCAGGGCCCTGAAGCACCTGGGCCTCCCCCCAGCCGAATTTGGATCCCACTCTTTTTGGATAGGCGCTGCTACCCTCGCAGCAGCCACAGGGTTACCCAAGCATGCCATAAGGGCGGTTGACCAGTGGTGGTCCCTGGTCTTCCAGGTGTACATGAGGGAACCACAGCATTAACAGGGCTGTCTTTTCATTTGCACCAAGATCCGCTGCCCTCACCGGGTTATAGGCGAGTGGTGTGGATCGTCGGCCACTGCTTGGTGTGATGGGCTGGAAAGGCAGAAAATCAGATACATTGGGGGATGCAACTCAGCCTGTCTGCCTGGGATGTCATCAGGTGGATGGGAAGGAGCAGTATGCGCTGGCATCAGCTGCTGCACACTCTGGCAGGTGAGAAGTGCAACCTGCGGCCGAACATCATCATTATCCACCTGGGTGAAAATGATATCCCCCACATAAAAGGGGTCTGATTAATTATTCAAATTAAGACCGACCTCCTGGAGGTATTTAGGCAGTTTTCAACAGCCAGGGTGGACTGACTTAGTGCCAAGACTGAACTGGGATAGGGCAGACCATCCAAGGAAGGTAGATAAGGCCAGGAGAAACGTTAATAGGGAAGTGGGAAAATGGATGGGGGCAGTAGGTGGGGAGCGTGAGGTGATGGAGGCCCCATCTGGTCCAACTTTGTGGGAGGAGTTTCAGGAAGTGACACCAGCCAATGCGGTGGATGTCTTGGGGTCTGTGAGAACCACCAGTTGTGAACATGTTCCGTACCTGTCCTGGTTGGTGAAAGCCTCCAGGGAGACATTGGGGACGGTGCTGGAGAGGGTGGTCAGCACGTCCCCACAGCCTCAAGGAGGCTGTGCTGCGCCCCCTGCTGAAGAAACCATCATTGGATGTGGATGCACTCGCCAGCTACTGGCCTGTCTCTAAACTTCCCTTTTTAGGGAAGGTCATTGAGTGAATGGTGCCGATCCAGCTCCAGGCACATCTAGATAGCATTGGTTTCCTGGACCCTTTTCAATCTGGGTTCCGCCCCGGCTATGGCACTGAGACAGCGTTGGTGGCCTTGGTAGACGATCTCCGCAGGGAGATGGAAGCAGGATGTTCGACATTTCTTATCCAGCTAGATCTCTCATCCGCTTTTGACACCGTGGACCATGGGCTGCTGTTGAGATGGCTGTGTGACCTGGGGGGTCTGGACGGGACTGTTCTTGAATGGTTCCGCTCATTCCTCTCAGGGAGAAGCCAGCGGGTAGTGTTGGGAGCTGAAACATCTTGCCCCCATGCTTTATCCTGCGGCATTCCATTCTGTCTCCATTATTATTTAATGTTTATATGCAGCCCTTGGGGGAGGTCGTGAGAGGGTTCTGGGTGCGATGTCACCAATATGCTGATGATACTCAGCTGTACCTCTCATTTTCAGCTGACCCAGACCCAGCAGGTTCAGAGTCTGGGGGTGATATTGGATGCAGATATCCGCCTGGATCGACAGGTGGAGGTAGTGGCGAAGGCCGCTTTCCGCCACTTATATCTGGTACAGAGGCTTTGCCCATACGTCTCCGGCCCGGAGCTGGCCTCCCTCATTCATGCCTTTGTCACCTCGAGACTAGACTACTGCAATGCGCTCTACGCAGGGCTGCCCTTGTTCCTGGTTCGGGGGCTGCAGCTAGTGCAAAATGTGGTGGCCCGGCTCCTGTCGGGGACGGGTCGCTGGGATCACATAACACCTGTGCTTTGGACTCTGCACTGGTTGCCAATAGCGTGCCGAGTCAGGTTCAAGGTATTGGTATCGATCTATAAGGCCCTTCACGGTCTGGGCCCCTCGTACCTCAGGGACCACCTCGCCCTCCGCGCCCCAGAGCAGCTCCTTCGGTCTGTTGGGGGTGCCTTCTTGGAGGTCCCTTGTGTTAAGTGGGGGGCCACAATGGAGAGGGCATTCTCTGTGGCCACGCCGTGCCTTAGGAATTTCCTCTTGGAGGAAGCTCGCCTGGCCCCAAGCCTTTTAACATTCCGGCGATTTTGTAAAACCTGCCTGTTTGCCCAGGCCTTTGGGGAGGGGGGGAGGAGGGGGTTAGGGTTTTTTAAATCTTCTCCTACCCTTATTTATTGTTTTATTGTGTGCCTAACCCTGTTTTAATATTATTATGATTGTTTTTAATTTTTATATAATTGTATTTTTGTTTTTTAAAATTGTTAGCTGCCCCGAGCTGTTTTCAGGAGGGGCGGGATATAAATCAATAAAATAAAATAAATAAAATAAATATATATATATACGGCAAAGGGGAGCTTTGCATGAGACATACAGCAATAATGCATACGAAGCCGCAGATCTATCAAACTGACGGAGCGCACTTGTTGCCGGAGGGTAACGACTTATGCCTAGTGACTGTTCAGGCCCAGTTAAGGGATCTGCTGATCCATTAGGCAAGGGTGGGGTGCTGGGGCAGTCCAGGTGGCCGGCTGCCCCTTGGTGGCAGGGGTCCAGTAATTGTAGCATGTTAGTACGCAGAATAGTATTTCGTTAGTTGAGTCATCTCCATAAGAGATGGGGAAGTGACACCTGGTGGAAAAGCAGGGCACGGCAAACACCGGGGTCGCAGCCGTGGGAGGGGTGTCCCGCAGGCAGTCGAAGGACAAACATGGTCCTCAACCTTGCGGACACCCATAATCCTTACTCCTGTCCAGAAAGACACTGTCCCCTTTGGCCACGGCCAGAGTGCTGATCGAAGGCGAGACGTTTGTTATAAATTGGGGCTGGCACTGGAGGGCACATCCAGGCCAGAACCCTGCTTGTTAAGGGATTGTATGTTTGACATTTGTGGTACTGGACCCAAATTGCCTAGAGCAATTACCCCACTTGCCTAGTTGATCTGATTAAAGAGTTCGGCCATTTTAAACCCAGATATGTCTCCTGGTTTTATTCCAGGTGCGTTGACAAAGAATGTTTTGACATTAGTAATTTACGTCAAATGTGGATGTATATGCATAATAAAATCCTAAATAAGAACATGCTCAGCTTATGTTCAAGGCTCCAGATCTCTTTGTTTAACTGGAAGTCATCATGCAAGACTGTATGTATGTCTTTGTTTGAGTCTGCGTTTTGTTTCTTTCTCACTCTGTTTCATATATTTGTCCTTGCAACAGAAGTATGTGTTTGGATGCTTCTCTCTCTTCCTTGTGTAACCGACAAGTTTGTCTTCTTGTGTAACTGAATCTATTTACAATTTCAAGTAAAACTTAGATTAGAGTACTGACTTTGCTCCTTTTTGAGTACAAGGGAAAATATAAAAAGTCCAGACAGGAACAAGATTCCACACATTATAGTTTACACTGGAAGTCCCTTGGCACAGCCCAGGCGTCCGCCTTGTTATTCTGAGCAAAGGGTTTGGGGCTGCTAGGGTGGCCAGACCTCCCCTTTAAAAGAGGACATGTATGAAAAATACATGGTGCAGGGCTGCACTCGCTCTAAAGCAGCCCTGCAACCTGTATTTCTTATAATTGTCCTCCAAAATTTACAGATCTGATCACCCTACTTTGTTTGCCAGCAGATGTCAGTAGATTTTAAATTTGGTTTGTTTGCTTCTTTTTGTCATAGTGAAATGTCCAGCAGAAGGATTTACTGCACGTGGCCACAGAACTAAACAATCAAGAGGAACATGTCAGACTAATTATTACTCCTGCATATCTTTCAAATAGGTGTTGTATTATAAATCTGCTGAAAAAAGCTCAGGTTCTTCATGCCTAAAGAAGAATGCATTGAGTGATTTACTGCTGTCATAATTTACTTCAAAGGTCAAGTGATACATAATTTCTAGAAGACAAGAAATAGGCTACGGGCCAGTATATGTCATAGCTTCTTGGACATACCTGCTGAATAGCAGCTTTGAATTTGGTTTCCAGAAAAACAATTCCTGTAGTTCATCTTTTAAAGCACTTGTACTTAAAAAAACTACATGAGCAGATCAGAGAACCCCCTTCCAGGAGAGCAGGGGTAGCCAAAGTTCCCAACACCAAGACACAAAACACGCACACACTAACCACGTCTGCATTGTGATTGACTGGTAAAGTTGGAGCTCTGCACTTCCGGCTGCTGAAATTCTGAGGAGCAGCTGTGACTCAGCTACTGAGAAGTAAGAGGCAGGGCCGTTAAGCAGCATGGATCCCTGGCCAAGAGCTGCACTTGGATTGCTCAAGAGGTGGATGTGACTCCTGAGCCGCCATGTGCCCACACCTGTAGTACAGTATCTTGAAACAATCCTCTCAATCCAGCTTCACTCAGCCAGGAATTCCTGGCATTGCCATGGTGAATAAAATATGCATCCACTAAAAGGATTTTCAAAACAGCTCAGTGTTTGTCTAACTCTGGCAAACAAGATCACAGTTAGGCCAACCTTGAGCACTTTTGAAACTACTAGCCGTATCCTTTTGGCACAGTTAACTTAGCAGCAAGCTTGCTGTGTGCAATTGTAGGAGGTGACTGCAACGGTGAGTAGGATCACAGGGCTGGGCTGCTGACACCCTGCATAGCTTCTGCTTATTCTGGGGTTGTGCAAAAAAGATGAACTCTGTAAAAAAATGAAATGGTTAATACTTTACAATGGGTATAAACAGATGGATGGCAGCTCCAGTAGTGGCCATGCCAGCTTGCTTCACCCCCGGGCTGGCTGGTCCATCTGAAGGCGACCTACCAGATGTTGAAACAGAGGCCAGCCCTGCTGGGGGCGCTCTGGAACATCCTGGAGTGCCACCAGCGGAGTGGCCTGGCTAAGCCTGGGGCACTGGCCCAGAGTGGAGCTGCTATCTGTCTGTTCAGCAGACTCATGTCTGTTCAGGCAGATGCAGGGGGGCACCCCTAGAACCACTCTAGGGTGTGTGTGTGGGGTGCTGCATAGGAGCACTACGGCTAGGGGATCCAACTGGGTCTGTCTAAAGTGGACTCTGGTGGGACTGGAAACAGGTGGATGCGGAGGTACACTCCTGACTGGAGCAGCTCCAGGGGTGGGCTGCCTCTGTGTCCATCTAACAGACACCCATATTCTCTTTGATGGGCTTTGCAGATTGCTTCCTGTGGAAGTGAGAACTTCCACTGAAAGAAGAACAGAGCAAAAGAGTAGTACAGGTTTAAAGGGTAGATAGAGGTGCAACTTTGTGTGGTCAAAGCAGAAGAAAGTAAGTTTGAATATCTTTCTTTGAATGAGTTTTTAACTCAGAGAGCAGTGCATACTGCATAGATACATCCATGGAGCCTTCCATGGAAACATGAGGAACCGAAAGTGAAAATGGGATCTTCACTTTTCCTTCCTTGCAGACTTGTTTTTGCCTACTTCTATCAAGGATTGAAGGAGAAGATGTAGGGAAAATGAGCAAGATTTAGACATTGCTGGTTGTGGATGGCTTAGTACTGAATAATAGGATGATGGTTTTCATGGTGACTGGGAAAAGACAAAGGCAGGAGGACACAGGATGAAAGATTGAGCTCACTATACATCGGGGTAGGGAACCTTTTCCCTCCCAGCAGGGGCCACTTTGAAAATGTATACAAGTTTCAAGGGCTGCATAGAAGTTGGAGGTGGGGATGCTTAAGGCGGGCGCTCTGGAAGAAAAGGGTTCAGATGATAGATCTGTACCCTGTCCTTGTGTGCAGGCCCTCATCTCTGCTCCCTTGCCCTGAGGTCAGATTTTTGGTTCATGGTACTTGGGGGTAGAAACCTGATCTTGGGGCCAGATCCAGCAACTGGAAAGGGACCATATAAAAAAAACTAGCCAAGGGCCTCATTTGGCCCCTGAACCTGAGGTTCCCTATTCCTGCTATACATCCTAAAGGAGATTATGAAGACACACATGCTGAGATTTTATTTGGATGGAAGGAGCCAGATCTGAGGTGGAGAGGTAAATTTGTGAGCTGCCCATATGGAGATGGTTAGTGAAATTGTCAGGAACCAACACTAGGGCACAGAGAGTAGGTGCAGGAACAGGGGTTGGCACATGGACCAAGGGATGGGACAGGCGGGCAGACTGGACAGACAAGGCAGGACAGATGGAAATCAGGATGGATGGGAGGGCAGAAGAGCAAGCGCACAGGCCTGTGGCAAAGCAGGCATACTGGACACCATGTAGCAAACACTCTGAAACAGCTGGGGACCGAGCATCATAGCAGACACTGTCAGGCAGTCGCATCGCAGGCTCCCCACAGCAGCTACAGTGCAAACATCTTAGCAGACGCCTCCAGGGCAGACACCACGCAAGCTCCAGGGCAGATTCAGGAGGGGGCGCACACATCAGGCAGGGGAGACAAGTTGTACATTGATGATCCCCCGCTCCCTAACTTCCTCTGGCTACTGGCTGGTCTTATATATGCCAGCAGCCAACGAGGAAGCTGGGGGCATAGAGCAAGGCTGGGGAGGGGTTGGAGGAGGCTTTATGGCCCCTGGCCAGCAAGAGCTGGTAATGTTGCAGAACAAGCTCCTGTGTTTGTGGCCCCTGGGTTCAAGCCCAGGTTGTTACAGAAATTACATTTATGAATGAAGGCAGATGGACTGATGTAGGGTAAATATCTAGACCAAATCCTGTGCTGAGCTGACCAGGAATTGAAGAAGCCGACTACCGCTTATAGTTTGTATGGTTACCACCGCAACTTTGCAGACCTATTCACCTTTTTCTGCCATTAGTTCTCCATTCCTTCTTCATGTCTTTCCTTTGCTTTCTGCCTCTCCATTGTGGTAGTGCCCCCACTTTGAAAGTAAAGTAATTCCTGGCATGCTATAAATGACATACTTTTACCTGCCAAAACTATTTTAGATTAACTACAGGAGGCTTTTAATGCCTTTCTAAATCATTTCTTTCCAGTAATGTGGTTCTAGTAATTTAACCATTTGGAAGTGATAAAGCGCCAATTAAATTTATTTAGGGCATTTTCCCTTAGGAAGAAAATATGTGATTAAGTTCGGCATACAGAGTAATTCCATGCAGGGAACAAAGTAGGTGATGAATAGTACTCCAGGTGAACTTCATCTGGGAATTTGTTGTATCTGATAGTAAGTAAAATATATATCCGATGTGCCAAAAGTTCTCATCTTGCAGAATTAATCTTTAGAGAAAAGAAGACAAACATGGACATGAACAGAAATAATACTCAAAGTTCTATCACTTATTTACCATGTGCCATGATTCAGCTACTCCATTATGTGACTTATCATCCGTGCTTAACAATTATTAACTACTATACATTCTGGGACAATAAATGATCCAGACTTTAATAACTCCCACAGGAACAAGATTTCTATTACTTGTACTCCTGTCTGCCCTATTAATTTCCCAGCCAACTGTTGCCAACTATTTGGGTTTCTGCAGGTAAGCTCAGATGGCTATTTTCTTTCTATGTCTTTGTATGGTATGGACTCCTCTCCTCGTTATCATTTACACTAAAATAGATGCTGAGTTAATCCCAAAATAGCACCATCAGATATTTTATTCAAATATGTAAGTGTACAAAATTTAAATTTTTGAAAACCCAACGTTGGAGCAAAAGGATTTCTCTCTACATCACCTGTGCAATTGTACAGGGTGTTCTGCTTCTGCCTATGAGGATTATTATAATGGGTCAGTTTTCCCACGTTGTGCTGCCAGGTGCTGTAAATATGGGACTGGAAAACTTGGTAGAATGTGACAGTTCAGCCTATTAGTGTTGTTATTTTCTTTATATTGCCAGTGGGAACATATGAATTTAAATCAATGCATGGGTGGTATGGGATTGTGGGTTTCAGTTAGTCTGGTTTCAGGAACTGTCTGATATATCTGCAAGGGTGGATGGACATCTTAGGTGCCTCTACTCCCTGTACCTAAGAGGCATTGAAAATCCTTTCTCTCGCAGTAGATACTCTCAGAAAGGATGAAACACGTGAAGTTACACAAGAATGTCCAAGTGAATCAAGAGATGGAGACAAAGTAGTTCAGATGATATCTTTTATTGGCCCAACTTCCGTTGGTGAAAGTATGCAAGCTTTCAGAGAACACAGGGCTCTTCATCAAGTTTATAAAAAGTCAGAACTAATAGCTGAACAATTGCAAGACAGGTATCTAGGGAGGCATTTCAAATGTAATGGGGGGAGACCAAGAAACAAGTTGTAAACAAATGTAGTGACAGCCTGTATAAATTTCATCCATTACTATTTCAGTTAAAAGTAGGGAACAGAAGAATAAAATATTTTTACAGGAAATAAAATAATGAAATTAAGACAAAGGGTAAAAGTAGACGTGCAGCCGGTGTGGCGGTGACCTGGCCTGGGTTGGGAAGGTGTGGCAGACATGGTCTGGGACATGTCAGGGCAGTGACAATACGTGCCCATGGCCAGGCCATCGTCCCGCTGCCCGTGTGCCCCAGGGAGGGCTGCAACAGAAATGAAGGTGGCTGTCCCCGTCCTGTGCTGCTCTCAGTGCCCCGTCCCCGGCCATGATGGGCAGAAATGGGGACTGCCAACTTCTGGCAGTAACCAGACTTCCTGGTGGCCCATGGGCCAAAGTGGGCCACAACGGGCCACTATCATGTCTGTTTTTACCCAAAGAGGAATGACCTGTAATTTGTTGCCAGAGGACGTTGTCAAGGCCAGTAGTATAACTGGGTTTAAAAAAGGACTGAATAAGTTCTTAGAGAGTAGACCTATTAATGACTATTGACCAAGTAGCTTACGGGATGAACTTCTTACTGTCGGGAGCTGGGAGTGAACAACAGGGAATGGATCGCCCATTGTGACTGTTGGTTCTTCTCCCATGCGATTGAGATTGGCCACTGTCGGAGGACAGGATGCTGGGCTTGATGGACCATTGATCTGACTCAGTATGGCACTACTTATGTTCTTATGATCTCCTTAAGCAAAGCCCTCTGAAAGATGTTTAAACTGGTTGATCCTATTCCTCCTAGAGGGCAGCAACATTAGGGACTGTTAAGATGATGAATAAGTATAAGATGGGGGATACCTGGCTTGGCAGCAGCACATGTGAGAAGGATCTAGGAATTGCGGTTGAGCACAAACTGAACATGAGCCATCAATGTGATGTGGCTTCAAAAAAGACAAATGCAATTTTAGGCTGCATTAACTAAAGCATTATTTCCAAGTCAGTGAAAGTAATAATTTCACTCTATTCAGTACTTGCCAGAGCTCACCTGGAATACTGTGTGCAGCTTTGGGCACTTCATTTTAAGAAAGACATTGACAAATCGGTATGGATTTAAAGGATGGCAATGAAGATGATAAAGGGTCTGGAAAGAAAGTCTTATGGGAAAAGGCTGAAGGAAAGCAAAGAGCACACACATCGCCCCGAGCTACATTACAGAAGCAAAGAGAAGATTAAGAGGAGACATTATAGCAGTCTTCAAATAGGGATGTGCAAATGTGGTTTGGGAGTTCGGGGTTTGGCCCGAACGTGGGGTGTTCGGTCCGTTCGCGAACACCCGAAATCTGAACTGATCCCCGACCGAACCGTGTTTGGGTTCCAAACTCGGTTTGGGCGGGGGGCAGGGGACAGGGAGGAACCCGGTTTTCCCTCCCCCCTGCAGGCTGCACGAGTGGAAGGGGCACCAGGGAGCACCTCCCCCCCCGGCCAGCCTGGGATTTATTTTTTTACCCACCCTGGGATCGCCTGTGGCCCTACCTGGTGGTGCCGGGCCTCCGGCCCCAGGTCTAGCGGTGGGTGGGTCAGGCGGCGGGTCCGGCAGTGGTGGCACTCCGAAGCGCTTCAGGCCACTATTAGGCCTTCTGGGTCAAACAGGAGCTGTCTGTGTTCTTCATGGCAACAGAGAGCAGGATTGCAATAATGGGCTCAAGTTACAAGAAGATAGACACTTCCTAACAGTAATAGTTGTGTTGCAATAGAACAAGTTGTCTAGGGTGGCTCTTCATCCCTGGAGGTTTTCAAAAAGTGATTGAACTGCCATCGACCAGGGACGTTGCAACTGTAGTCAACCTGCATCCAAGCAGGAAGTTGGAGTAGATGATCCTCAAGGTCCCTTCCAGCTCTACAATTCTATGGCTGGAATAAAGAGAAATATTGCTCTCTAGGACCTATTTCATCCATACTCCATCACTGAACATAGATGAGAAAGACCCAGCTGTGCATTCAGGTTATTATTATTGTCACTGTAGAGTTCAGTGAATCTCATTCTGTTTTTGTTTAAATAAACCTCAGCCATTTCGGATGAACTCTGCCTGCAGCAATTGGGAAAACACAGTGAACACATTGGGAAAAACAGCTCATTGGTAAAGTAGTCTGCAAAAAAGAAATGGAGGGGAAAATGTCTATACTCCAGAAACAGGTGTATATTTATTTACTCATTTATCCTGCCCTATCCCCATGAGGATTGGCACCAAAAAAGGGGATGTGCTCAGATCCAGGGACAGTAGACCAAGAGTATATTCAGAGAAGCTCCTCCTAACACAAAAATCAGAAATAGGACTATGTAGTGGAGTGTAGAATAACTGATCATCCTCATTTCACTAGGTTTCTGAGATGCCTATTATATCAATATCTTCATTTAATACCAAGTAGTTCACCCATATTACTTTTTAGTTGTTTTTTTTATAGGCAATTACATTTTCTGATGCCTACTTTATGGTGTCTTACTTAATGGGATTCATAAGATTCTGTGATTCTAACTTTAGAAAATAGCTATGATCCCCACTGTCTACACCCCTGTTCCTGTAAGAAGGCTGCATGCTAGGCATTTGTGTGCAATATCTATCAAGATAGTATTATGAAGTGATCTTTACTTCTGTAATGTAGCTCCTGGAGATGTGTTTTCTCTTGTCTGTATATTTCATATATATCAGGTGTTGGGACTGACACAGATCCCGACTGAAGGAGAAGTTGCTTAGGGAGGTGATTCTTTCCCAGTGGCCTTCCCCATAGGGATGGTGATTCACTAGCCCTGCCACTGCTGGAAATCTGGAAAGCACCTACACCGCCTCTGCCTCTCTGCTCCTCCATTCATCACCTATTGTAGGAGAAAAAAACCCTCGGAACCTACAGTTCCTTGAGGGGTGGGGAAATAAAGCCCATAAGGAGAAGAGAAAAGAAAGGAAAGGAAAACTAGAGAGAGGCTTTTAAATCAAATCTTTGGGACCCAAGCCTGAAGAAAAGAGCCATCCAGTAGACCCAAAAATAAGCCAAAGAAGCCAGACCACACCAGTTCATATGATTAACAACTAATATATTGTAGAACATCAGTTAACACAATCACAAACAAACAAACAAGAAAACACTAGCATGTAAGCAACCCATGGATAAACCTGGTTGTTCTGTTCTTGGTGGGTGTACCAGGTGTGTGTGTGTGTGTGTGTGTGTGTGTGTGTGAGGAATCAGACCTGTCTGGAGACTGCTTCCCTGGAATGGCAGGGGAAAGGAATCACTAGGCTTCCCAGTTCAATTGGCCCTGTTTCCTTACAAAGAAAAGAAAGGAGGGGGGAACCAGTGGGCCAGAATGGTGTCCATCTTCTTTGGCACCAGGGTGAGGAAAAGGGTGGGTGAGTAATTGGACAGAGATCCAAAGAAAAAGTCCCCCTTAGACTACCTCATACAGGGCTTAAATACAGGCACTTTAAAAATGGATCTGGGAGGCGTCGCGGTGTGTGTGTGGGGCGGATGGGTGGAGGCGGCAGTGGGTGTGTGGCACATGTGTGACCCGTCACATGGATGCACACCCATCTCCACGTACGGAGCAACTGGCATTGGAGCCCGTTGCTCTGTGCGTGGGTGATGGGTGGAGCGCGGGAGTATGCACCCCGCCCACACCACTGGTGGTGGTCCCATGGGCACCCCCACCCCCACCATCGGTGGCGACCCTCAGCATTCCTATGCACGGCCTACCCCCCACCCCGGCACACATGTTGATTAAGAGTTGACTTTGTAAGTCTGAGAGATCCAACTTAAAATGCCTGCTAGGGAAGATTTACCCTTTATTTAATCATATTGAACCTCATGGCCTTATGCTATTTAGTCCCTAGCTGATATTCTAAATTGTCCTTGAAAAACCCACACTTGGATGGAATGGGGAAAATTCGGTCTCTTTATAAAATGCTCCTGAAGAAGCTCTTGTGACGAAACGCTGAGCCAGTGTTTTAGAAGAGACAAGTATAGCCTTCAAGTGAACCTGGACTTTTCATTGCTATTCTGGATCTCTAGATGTCTACGCTGTTTGGAACTGTTCAGCTTGAATGTGGCTTGCACCTCTTTGGCTCCTCTTATAGACTGTTCACCATCTTTTGTTGTTATGTCTAGCTTTCATTATTGGTCTCTCTTCTAGAATTTAATACATTAATTGATTGTATAAGATCTTTTGGTCGCAGCTATTGTTTGTCTCCGGTGACAATAGAGGCCATTGTAGAGCCCTCAGAAAGAGTGGGGCCCGGGGCAGCTGCCCCAGGTCGCCCTGTGGTAAGGCCGGCCCTGATGACTGTCAAGGGCTTTGATAATACAGACACTGCAGGCTGGATGACAAATTATAATTCCATAGAGAATTTAAAAAGTTCAGGGAGGAAACTGCATGCCTAGAGCAGACCTCTCTCAACCTGTGACAACTCTTAGAAGTTTACACTTTCTTAGACTGCACACAAGAGGCACAGTGACCGATGGTTTTAATTTCAAACTTCAAAATGTTAAGCAAGGTACTGTTTCCCATGAGGAGATGCTGACTTTCAGTTTCACATAGGCCAATAGAAACAATGAGAACACTGTATGCACTTGCAGCTCTCTGGCCCTTCAGAGTGAAATTGATGAAATTATTAATCATCTAAGGTTGATTGGCTGGAGGATTTTCAGCAGATGGCTTATGTCAATGCTGATATTCCTGGCTAATTTAGCTCATGCTCTAATATTAATTACACAAGTGCAGATAGTAGACACAGAAATAAAGGAGCCAGAGCAGACTTGATTAAAGAAAGACAGCAGCATTAAAGCAAACTAAGTGATTACATTGCCTAGCTTCCTTCCGTCACATGAAGTGTAATCATTTCTCTTTGTCACTTAAAATTCTTCCCTATTAGTTTCAAACTGGGCTGGCTTTCCTTATGGATGAAAAGCAGAAAGAGACGTGTGGTTATGGTTTCCTTTCAGTCTTTGGGTGATTTCAGACGTTACGGGCGGGCGGTTCACCACAGTGGATCCCCGGTGGGGGTGAATAAAACAACCACGGCGCGGGGCCAAGAAAAGCCCCAAACAGACGTGACGGGACCGGGACCACG
>QEPC01006240.1:3620410-3665768 GCA_003113815.1 Sphenodon punctatus
CCCCAAGCCCTCGCCCACCAACATCACCTCCATCTTGTCAGGATTCAATTGCAGATGGCTCAACCTCATCCAAGCCCCCACAGCTGACAGGCACAGTAGAATAAGGAGACTGCGTGACCTGGGTCGGTAGAAAAAGAGAGGTAGAGCTGAGTGTTATCAGCATACTGATGACACTGCATGGCCTTAAACCCTCTCACGATCTCCCCTAATGGCTGCATATAGATATTAAACAGGAGGGGGGACAGAATGGCACCCTGCGGGACTCCACATGTGAGGTCCCGGGGGGAAGATGTACACTCCCCCAAGATCGCCCAGTGAGTTCTCCCAGCCAGAAATGAACTAAACCAGTCCAAGACCGTCCCGCCAATCTCGGCACAGCCCCACAGGCAGGTCACCAACTCCTCATGGTTGACAGTGTCAAATGCAGCCGAAAGGTCTAGCAGGACCAACAGGGTCTGACGACCCTGGTCCAATGCCAGAAGGAGATCGTCGACCAAGGCCACCAACACAATCTCCGTACCATAACCAGGCTGAGAGGGGTCAAGGAAACTGGTGCGGTCTAAATGTTCCTGGAGCTGCCGTGCCACAGCCCATTCAATAACCTTCCCTAAGAAGGGGAGATTAGAGACTGGCTGATAACTGACAGGGGCATCAGCATCAAGAGATGATTTCTTGAGCAGAGGTCTAACCACAGCCTCTTTCAAGCAATCAGGCACCCTGCCCACCCAAACGGAGGCACTGACCACCCCAGCCAGCAACGGCCATAACGTCTCCTGGCTGGCTTTCACCAACCAGGACGGACACGGATCTTCTTCACAAGTAGTGGCATGAACAGATCCCCACAAGGACTCCACATTGGCAGGCAGCACCATCTGAAACAAATAGGACAGGACGGGGCATCCATAGCCCCATGATGATCCTCTGCAATAACTGTGGTACTGAATTTGTGGCAGAGGCGAGTGATCTTATCTACAAAGTACTCAAAAACTGGTCACAGCAGTCACTGGATTGCTCCAGGTCCAGGTGGAGGTAGACAGGACTGACCAAGCCTTTCACCACCCAGAAAAGCTCCGCTGGATGTGACTTTGCAGATGCAATGAGGGCAGAAAAAAATCACTTATTTGCTGCCTGTACCGCCACAGCATAGGCCTTTAAACTGCTCTTATGCTGTGATTGATCATACTCGTTGTGAGTCCAGCACCACCGTTGCTCTAACCGCCTGCTCTCCCGCTTCAAACACTGCAGGTCCTCAGTAAACCAAGAAGACCTGCAGGAGACTTGGAAGGGTAATGGACACCCGGGAGCCACTCCGTCAATGGTCTCGGCCAACAAGGTGTTCCAGATGGCTACGAGATCATTGACAGAACGGGTGTTAAGGTCCAGGGGAAACTCCCCCAGAGCATTTCGGAACCGATCCGGGTCCATAAGTCTCCAGGGACAGACTGATCTAATAGGTCCTGGGGGCTGACATGCGCCAGGATGCACGCCTTAAGGAGGTAATGGTCAGACCATGACAAAGGCTCCACCCCCCTAACTCCTCCTAACTGACCCCCCACCTCAAGGTCAGTGCAGAAAACCAAATCCAGTGTATGTCCCTCTTCATGTGTGGGGCCACAGCTGACTTGGGACAGGCGCATGGTTGTCATGGGGGCCATGAACTCATGTCTCACTCCTCCAAGATCGGTGTCAGTGTGGATGTTAAAATCCCCCAGGAGCACTAATCGAGGGGTCCGGAGGATCACATCTGACACCAGATCAGCAAGAGCATGTAGGGATGCCACCGGGCAGTTGGGTGCATGGTACACCAGCAACACTCCTAATCTGTCCTCAGCCAAATCCAACACAAGATGGAAACATTCAACACCTGGTGGCGCCTGCATCGGATACCTCCTAAAAGACAATGCATCTTTGATAACAATGGCTACTTTCCCCCCCCCCCCCCCCCCTCCAGCCAAGGCTGATGCTGCATAAAGAACCCAACCAGAACAAGGTCAGCCAGAATAGGGCCCAATTCATTGTCCAGCCAGGTCTCTGTAATACAAACGAAGTTGGCGTCCCACTCCGGGATTAAGTCCCAGATGGTAGATGATTTATTGACAACCAACCTTGCGTTCAGCAGTAGCAAACCAAGGTTCTGGACAGGATGACCTGAGGGGGCTGCCCTGGGCCCTGCTCTTTCTGAGGGTCCTACAGTGGCCTCTATTTTCACCAGGACAGGTTGTGGGGGCAACACTACCTCTCAGTGGGACCCCAAACATGACCACCTTCAGGGCACCTTTAGAGGTTGCCCCCAAAGTGGAGGGACCACATTTTATCTTCATCCTGGGCCCAGCAAATTCTAAGGCTGGCCCTGCTGGCTGGCTCTGTAGCGCCTCCAACACACTGGGTGTTTTTAGATGGACAGGAAGGCAGTCGGCCCCTGGAGCTGCTCCAGGGGCCTACTCTAATGTCAGTCCATTCCCAACTCTACTTGAGTCTGTTTTAGACAGACTGGCGGAGTCCCTGGGCTGCAGTCCACTCATGCAGCACACCCCTTGCACCATAGAGTTGTGGGCGCTTGCCTGATGTTCTAGGCTGGTGCCCGCAACTCAGTGGTGCTGCCTGGTATTATAGATGGCCAGGCATGGAGCTGCAGCGTGTGTCCACCCAACAGACAGGAAGCAGTTCCACATTCAGCTGTTGCCCCAGGTTTGACCAGCCCGCTCTGTGTACATACGCCGGGATATTCTGTAGTGCCACCGGTGGGGGTACCCTGGAGCAGCTGCAGCCTGCTCTACTTTGAACATCCGGTGGGCGGCTGTAGATGGACTAGCCAACTCAGGAGTGACAGGGGCACCCCCAGAACTGCCATTCATCTGTTTACACCCACTGTGGTTTGTGCTCATGCTCTCTAGCCCAGTACTCAGGAACCACCTGCTGTTTGGGGGTTCCGCCATCATGTCTTAAGTCGGCGAGTGATTGGGTCTTTGCTGTGGTAGGCCCCTGGGTGTGGAACTTGCTCCCTCCGGATGTTCGTCTCAGCTCCTCCCTCCTTACCTTTAAAAAACACCTAAAACATATTTATTTTCCAGGTACTTTTAGGATCTACTGCTGGTTCCCTCAATGTACTCTGCCTTCTCTTTTTCCTTCCCCTATTTTAAATGTTTTAAAATACTATTTTAAATTACTGTTTTAAATTGTTTAAAATTGATTACATTGTTTTTACTTTTATGTACTATGTAAAGCACCTGAGTGCCATGTAGCCAGGGGATGCTATAAAAATAAAAAAATTATTATTATTATTATTATTATTACTCTACCATACCCCACCCCCCACCTCAACTCTGGATTCCCACAGCCATGGCGGCTGGGTGGGGCAATGTGTCCCATTCCCTGTTCTGTCTGTGATATCTTTGACCTGGTTCTAGCACTTGTTTTGGCCCTGCCTGAGTCCTTGCCTCCAAGTCCCTAAGTCCTCCCTCTGCTTGGACTGCTGTCTTGGAACTTGACCCTTAGTCTGGTTCACTGACTATGTGGTTTGGATCACTTCTTCTGATTGTAGTCTGTGTTCCTGATCTGTCACGACCTTGCCTGGACCTACATGTGCCTTAGACACGATTCTGCCTCCATCATTGGCCTGGGCCTGATCCTGTCAGCACTCTCAGACAAGCACCAAAACTAAGTAGCAGTCTACACTGGACATTTTGTTCTTAAAAGAAAAGCTATGTAATTCTACATTGTAGTCAGTATACAATTTATTTTATTTATTTTACAAATTTATACCTGCCCCTCCTGTCAAAGCTAACAAATATAAAAAATATAAAAATACAATATAAATATAATAAATACAAAATATATAAAAACATAAAACAATGCAATCTACAATGGGGGATGATAAACCCCCCCCCCCCACACATCCAAAAACTTGAAACTTGAAATGGGGGATGTCAAAAGAATAAACAAAAGAAGTCCCACCACCCTGTCAAACCGCCACCCATCACCCATCTCCCTCACCGAAAGCCTGGTGGAACAGCCAGGTCTTGCATTGTCGTCAGAAGGAGGGGTGGTCCGGGGCCACCTGGACCTATGCCGGAAGGGAGTTCCACAGACGAGGTGCAGCCACCGAGAACGCCCTCTCCATAGTTGCCCCTGAGCTACGTGGGGGACTTTGAAAAGGTGCTCCCGGCAGACTGCAGGGGCCGATCTAGAGATCAGGGGGTTAGGCAGTCACGCAGATAGCTGAGGCCTAGGCTGTGTAGGGATTTCTTGGTAAGCACCAACAATCAGGCC
Organism: Sphenodon punctatus; assembly: GCA_003113815.1. NCBI lineage: Eukaryota > Metazoa > Chordata > Lepidosauria > Sphenodontia > Sphenodontidae > Sphenodon > Sphenodon punctatus. Next base: position 3,624,680 of record QEPC01006240.1, read on the forward strand.
TGGAAGACTATCAGCAACCAGTGCAGAGAACGGAGCGCTGGTATAATGTGCTCATGGCGACCTGTCCCAGTTAGGAGGTGGACTGCTGCATTCTGCACCAGCTGCAGTCTCTGAACTGTCACCATGGGTAGCCCCATGTAGAGCGCATTACAATAGTCTAATTTTGAGGTAATGAAAGCATGGATGATAGTGCTCAGGTTGGAATCCGAGACATATGGTGGTTGTAGCGCCAGTGGCACCGGACTCATGCTGAAGCTGACCGATTGCAGCATAAAGCTAGTTTAAAAGCCTTTGCTGTTGTGGTGCGGTGCAGGCAGCAAAGAAAGAGTTCTTTGCTGCTCTCATAGCGTCCGCAAAGTCACGTACAGCAGAGCTTTTCTGGGTGGTGTAGAGGCTGGTCAGTCCGGCCTCTCTCCGCCTGGAACTGGAATCCTCCAGTGCCTGCTGTGACATGTTTGTTGACTTTTTTGTGGATAAAATTGCATGGATTCACTACGACTTCGATGCTGCACTTATAACAGTGGGTGAACCTGAGGTAGTAGAGGACCTGCCTTGTCTGAGTTCATGGGATCAATTTCAGTGGGTGTCGCCCGCTGATGCAGTGGACATCCTTGGGGCTGTAAGGGCCACCTGTTGTGAATTAGATCCGTGCCCATCCTGGCTGGTTAAGGCCTTCCGGGAGACATTAGAGCCGTTGCTGGAGGGGGTTGTCAATACCTCCCTTAGGGAGGGCAGAGTGACGAATCACCTCAAAGACGTGGTAGTACGACCTCTGCTCAAGAAACCATCTCTTGACATTGACTCCCCAGCTAGCTATCAGCCAGTCTTTAACCTTCCCTTTTTAGGGAAGGTTATTGAATGGGTGGTGGCTAGCCTCAGGGACATCTAGATCAGGCCAGTTTTCTTGATCCCTTGCAGTCTGGTTTCGTCCTGAGTTTGACATGGAGACTGTACTTGTGGCTTTGACTGATGACCTGTGCCGTGAATTAGACCAGGGAAGATCTTCTATTTTAATTTTATTAGGTCTGTCAGCTGCATTTGATACCGTTGACCACGAGATTTTGGTGGCTTAGCTGCGGGACCGGGCTGGGGTGGGCAGAATTGTTCTTGAATGGTTCTGTTCGTTCCTGGCTGGGAGAACTCAGCATGTGATTCTTGGGGAATGTACTTCATCTCCCTGGAACCTCATGTGTGGAGTCCCGCAGGGCTCTATTTTGTCCCACCTCCTGTTCAACGTGTATATGCAGCCTTTGGGCGAGGTCATGAGAAGGCGGACGGGCAAGCCCCCCCCCCCACAGGTGCAAGGGCGGGGCATGAAGCAGGGGCGCACAAGAGCCATGTGCCAGACCGCACCATCTGAATTCTCCACCATGGACGCGGGCCAGAGGGACGTATCTTGGATGCACCTTGCCCTATGTGCGGAGTGGTACTGGGCACACACCAGCCTGATGTGCCTCTCCACTGACCTGCTCCACCTGGGCACCCACAGGCGCCAGCGCTTCCAGGCCAGGCTCAGGACCCCACAGGCAGCCAGGGCATACCAACGGGCCCTGTGCCTTGCCTGAGGGCGCACAGCTGCTCTCTGGGAGGCAGCCGGGTGACACCACTGGTGCCGGGTGGCCATGGGATGCTCTACCATGTTCGCCATGCCCATGCAAAGGCAGATTTGAGTCATGGAGCAGGCACAGGAATGGTGGGCCGGGGCCCTGGTTCGGTGGGATGATGCAACATGGAGGGCACACTTCCACATGGACAGGCGGTGCCTCCTGCATCTTGCAGAGCTGTTGGCACCCTGACTGGAGTGGACATGCACCCCTATGCACACCCCCATACCCGTGGTCCAGTGTGTGGCCATAGCCATCTGGGCACTGGCAACACCTGATTCCTACTGGTCCGTGGCACAGCATTTTGGTGTGGGAGTGAACACCGTCACAGGCATCCTCTGGGACTTCTGCGAGGCCATGGATGGTGTGCTACTTGACCGCACGATTCAGCTCATGGACCAGAGGGCCGTGATGGTCAGCTTCAAGGATGGTGGCTTCCCCAACTGTCTGGGTGCTGTGGATGGCACCCACATCAAGATCGTCCACCCCCCCCAATGGGGAAGCAGCAGAATACATCAACTGGCACGGGTACCATTCCCTGCAGCTCCAGGCGGTTGTGGACCACCAGGGCCTGTTGTTCACTGGCATCTTCACTGGCCACTCCAGCCACAACCATGATGCCCTGATCCTGACCATCTTACCCCTCTTTGCCTAGATGTACCAGTGGGACTTCACCAACATGCGGATGTCCAGGATTGGGGGGTGCTGATACCCCCCTGCATCCTGGGTGACCCAGCCTATTCCCTCCTCCTCTGGCTCATGAAGGCATACCCAGCCCCCAGGAACCCTGTGGAGGCACTGTTCAACTCGCGGCTCTGCGCCTCAAGGACCGTGGTCAAGAGGGCCTTCGGTGCCCTCAAGCAGCACTGGAGGTGCCTTGCTGGTCGCCTGGACTTCACTGTGGAGACCTTGGCCCTCATGATCAGTGCCTGCTGTCTCCTACACAACATGTGTGAGACCGATGGGGCAGCCTTGGCGTTCCCCGTGTCGCAGCGCCCACCAGGACCCATGCCGTTCTACGTGAATGCGGAGAACCCAAAGGAGTACAATTATGCCAAGTGGATACTGTATGTGTTGGCTGCCCTTGCCTGCCCACCCCTCCGCCAGCTGGCCAGCGGTTGGTGTGTGGGTGCTGGGGTGCCCCCCCCCGGGGTGCACCTGCACTCCCAGCATGGCGGCTCATGCCCCGGGTCCGCATGCGCCCATCCATGCATTCAACAGTTGGTTGCCTGTTGTTATCACCTCCTTGCTATCAGTGCTTTCTGTACTGTCTGTGTGCTCAGTTCCTGCAGCTGTGCTGGGTCCCCTCCCCACGCATCGCTCGCTAGCTGTCCCACGTTGTGGCCTGCGGGCTTATCGTGTGTCCTTGGAGCTCCCCTGCTGCCCTTCCCAGCCCACATGGGAATGAGGGGCCCCTCTTTCCTTGCTGTTCATCCCCTCTGCCTGCGGGACCATGGCTGGCTGTGTTGGCCCGGGGCTCCCGTTCCCTGGATTGCCTGGCGCCCCCCATAGCTGGACCTTCCACGAGACCATGGCCCTGTGTGACCTGTCGCATTCCCCGGCCATGCAACTGCTCCTGTGCTGCCCGGACACTCTCTCTGGTACCTATGCGAGTCTGAGCTCTGGGCTTCGCTACTTTGACTATGAGGCCAGTGCTCGCAAGTGCTGGCTCCATGCGGAGGTGCTTGGCCTCCGTCCCTTTCCTGATGGGTGCGTTCTGAAGAGGTGGTGCTCGCATGTGGCGTGGTCCCCGGCGGAGGCCGTGTCTGCCCTGTGTGTGTAGCCTGGCCGGGTTCGTGATCTGTCTGGAGAAGGGGGGTCCTGCTCTGGGTGTTTCCTTCTTTGGCTGCATCCATGGGGCCTGCAGTATCACTGCCTATTGGAACTTGGGCACCTGCCATGGTCCCCTGCTGCTGACTATGCCTTGCCAGAGCCCACTGGACAGGAGTTGGCGGCACTGGCTGCTGTGTGATCCCATGCTGATGTTCAGGTGGGGCTCGCCATGGCAGATCCATTTGAGGACTACTACCTCATTGCCCACCACATGGGCTACTGCCGGGGCATGCTTCAGTAGCCCCACTATGTGTATCTTGTGGGCCTACCCATCCCGGGCCCCTTCCTGACCCCATGCAGCTGGCTGTGAGGCCCCCTGTGTCTTCGGTGCCATGGCTGTGTGCCCCATCATATGCTCTCTACACCCCCCTGCCAGCTCAGGGCACTGGCCACTCGCTCCTTGCCGTTCTGGCCCCACAGCTGCTCTGGCTGATTCGTTTGCCTCAGTTTCGCTCACCTGTGTCACTGTGCCCCCTCCATGGGCACCCCCTGGCCTTTGCTGCCTGTGGTATTCCCCTCCATGCCTGCCCCCCCCTTTTGGCTGGTTCCTGCTGCCTGACCCTACTACTGGCTCTCCCTGTGGCATTGTCATCCCTTGGCTGGCCGGCCACTCTCCTGTGCCCATGAACTGCCCCCACCCCCTGGGTGCCTCCGTGACTGTACGGGTCTGGGGCCCCTGGACAATGTCTCCCTGCTTGCTCGGGGGGGGGGGGAGGGGAGGGCTGCTTGTACTGCACGTCAGTTCCAGCTCACCTCCATCTCTGGCTGTGCCTTTGCATCAGCAAGAGGGATCCCTGCCATCTGGACCTGCCTTGGACCGCTCCGGTCCCTTCCCCAGCTTGGTTGCCCTCCCCCTGTGCCTGTTCTCCATTCCTGTGGGGGCCCCTGTGACTTGAGGTGTCTGTGTTGATGCTGGGTGTCCTGTGCTGTCAGTGGGGTTCTGAGTGCCTGTCACCGTGTTCTGGTCTGTTCCTGGCCCAGTCACCTCCACTTCCCTGGCCCGGGGCTCCCTCTGTGTCCATGGTGCTGTGTGTGTTGGCCTTCCCAGTGTGCTCCCCCCTTCCTGCCTTCCTTTCCCGTTCGGGTGTGTTTGCTCCCAGGCGTATGTCTGTGTTTTGTGTTCTGCCTTGTCAGTGGCTTCCCTGTGCCTGCTGTGAGTGCTGCCTCAGCTGCTCCTCTCCTTCCTCCCCCTCCCTTCCCATTTTCCTTGTGTGGGCATTGCCTTTTGGTGCTTTTGGCTTTGTTTGCCCTCAGTCAGCCATGTCTGCCTCCCGCCCCACCCCGGTGTCTTCTGGGTGTTCTGACCACGGTCAAGAATCAACGTAACAACTGTTGCCCTGCCCTGGGTCGTGGTCTGTCCATTCGTCTGTTTCCTTGCCATGGTCCCGCTCCTGTCACATCTGTTCGGGACTGTCCTGCACCATGGAAGGGGGTTAGCTGGCTCGCCATGGTTGGGAATCCACTGTGGTGACCTGGGAGAGCGTAACGTCTGAAATTACCCAATATCTATGTTCAAGTTTTAAGTATTTTAGAATAGTAAAAGAACACTGAGGCTGCTTTTACACATGACAAAAATGGGTTCTTAAGTGCTTGAGATGATACCAGGTGTTATAAATGCTGGAGTCTTGTAATGTGTGAATGCAATCTTCCCCTTTTATGCAGCGAGATCTTGCAGCCTTGTAAGACCCACCAGATGTAACTCTTACAAGGCTGTGAAATCTCACTGCATAAAAGGGGAAGAGTGTGTTCCCATATTACAAAACTCCAGCACGTAGAATAGGGGTGGGGAACCTCTGGCCCGTGGAGCTTTTCCCATGACCCACCAACTTCCAAGCCCTTCCCCAATGTGTGCGGCCCATTGCCCGGCTCGATGTGACCCGAACGGGGCTTTGCAGGCCTCACACAATAATCACAAACTCACGTGTGTCCATGTGAGGCCCCCAGGCAAGCTGTGCTGGTGGAGGAGGCTTCCGCGCATCTCCGATCTGGGGCAACGCTCACTTCAGGATCTGCCATGCTCCCTCTGCAGGGTCCCCCACCCCTGTGTCCGAACTGCGGGACTCAACCACAGGAACCAGCGCTGCCTGCTGCTGCTGGAACTCTGGCTGGGGGGGCAGTCAGGGGAGACGGGCAGCGGCAACTAAGTATAGATGCTCCACTAGCAGTCAGGGGAGAGGGAGGCAGAGAGCTCTGTGTGTGTGTGTGTGTGTGTGTGTGTGTGTGTGTGTGTGTGTGTGTGTGTGTGTGTGTGTGTGTGTGTGAATATTGTGTGTGTGCATATGTTTGTTTGAATATTCTGTCTGTGTCTGAGTTTCTGAGTGTGTGTGAATATTCTCTGTGTGTGTTTGTCTGAATATTTTAATAGATTTGTAGTTGCTTTTAATTGTTCTAAATTGTTTTAATTGATTTATTAAATTGATTTACATTAGCTTTTAATTGATTTAAATAATTTGTAAAACTGATTTAAATTAATTTAAAATTGATTTTAATTTATTTCGACGTGCAGCCCCCAGCACGTTCAGGGACAGACAATGCAGCCCCTGGCCTCAAAAAGCTTCCCCACCTCTGATGTAGAACACCTGGTATTATCTTGAACACTTATAAGAACCCATTTTTGTCATATGTAACAGTGGCTTCAGGGTTCAGTCCTTTTCCATTAAAATCAATCACAGCGGAGCCAGAGAGATCAGTGTTGGAGGATTTTAGCTTGAAACTTGTTTCCAACTAATCCAGAACGAAATCATTTTTTTAAACAAATGCGTGCCTATTGCATTGTGTGACACCATCCATTTCTCGATTTATAGTTTCTAATAACATAGAGTCTGTCAAGAATGAAAAAAGCACAGCTGGAAGGGGTGGTGAGTGATACAAGTACAGAGTAGCAACTCATCCAGAAAACAAATTATCTTCTCTCCTTTTCTTAAGGTTCTTGATTACTAGAGCCCAGCCTTCCAGGCCATACATAAAGGCAGTAGCACAAGAACCAGCTGTCAGGGATGACACATACATCCTATGAGGAAAAGACATTTTAAAAAATAAATTACCCAAACAACATAAAACTTACTTAATGGTGACAATAAGCATGTGCTAAACCCCCAAACTTCTGTTATTTATCCAGATGTTTCAAGCACACAAAGGTGTTTAGTTTGCAGTTGATAAGCAATGCAGGTGATCGCGTCCCTCGTCACGTCTAATCCTGCCTTGTGGGATTTTGAAAAATCACATGAGCAGGTTGCATGACCGTAAACCAGTCATCTAAAAGCAGCCAAAGCCAGCCTAGGGTTTGCAGTCTGAGCTGGGAGCTGCAGAGAGAGTGTATCAGGTTGCGAGCTCTGGGAAGGGAAAGACTCGAGGAATGCAGACACGGGCTGCGTGAGTTGACCCAGGTAAGCCCTTGGAAGGGAGCTGAGTTGATGGGAGCTGGCTACAGGAGAGACTAGGGACGCTTTTAGATGTGTGCGGCAAACACGCAGCTTTAAAAGAAAGCATGGCCGGCTTTAATTTGCGAAATGTCATGTCTAAATCCCACATGTGGGATATTTACACGCAGTGTGATTTTTACGCAGCGTGTTCACCGCGCATGTCTAAAAGCAGTTTGAGTGTGACCAGCTGGAGTATGAGTACACTGGACTCAAGAGGGATATGGACTGTAAGGCTGCTTGAGAAGCAGGATAAGGTGAGGACTCTAGGATTGCTTTTACACATGACAAAAATGGGTTCTTATAAGGGCTCGAGATAATACTGGTTGTTGGAGTTTTGTCATATGTGAATGCACTATTCCCCTTTTATGCAACAAGATCTCACAGCCTTGTAAAACCCACTAGATGTGACTCTTACAAGGCTGTGAGATCTCACTGCATAAAAAGGGATTAATGCATTCACACATGACAAAACTCCAGCATTTATAACACCTGGTATTATCTTGAGCACTTATAAGAACCCATTTTGTCATGTGTAAAAGTGGCTAGGAGTGGGAACCCCAGAGAGGGGGACTCTGCCTGTGGATGTATATAGAGACCTGTAGTTGGAGACTGTGGGTGAAAACAGACATGACGCTAACCACCGATTAACCACCCTTGGTGGTCATTTATGCATGTTGCAGGGCTGCATAGGGCACCAATACAGCCCTGCAACATGCATAAATAACCACCAAGGGTGGTTNGCTGCATAGGGCACCAATACAGCCCTGCAACATGCATAAATAACCACCAAGGGTGGTTAAAGGGTGGTTAGCGTCATGTCTGTTTTCACCCTGTGTAGATACTTTAAATAAAGAGACTCAAGTGAGAATTCCCCAACTAACAGTGACTTATTGGGCTGGATCCTGCCTCAGCTTACCCTGGCAAAGCCCCACCCTGATAAGGGGGTATTTGCCTTCAGAGCAGTTATACTCCACAGCTGAAAAGTCGGTAGTTAGTATAAAAACAATGCAAATACAAGCATTTCATTTTGTAGAACCTTAGACATTCTACCCAGCTTTTTACCTCAGGGCTGCTCTGATCCTCTGCCTTTGGCCAGGACACAGAGCAGCCTGGTCCCTTCATTTCCCTGGGCTTCCTCAGTCTGTCTGCAGGAGACTTCCCCTCTCCTCCAGCTGACAGTTTCCACTTGGCCAGTTCCCAAGACAACTAGAAGTCAGTTCACATGGCGTGGATGTCCCATCACAGGGAGACGCACATGCACACACATGCACACCCACACCCACAGAGGATGATTGCGTAAGCATTCTTACCATAAGTAACCCAGCTAAAAAGGAGGCAGTCAGCACTCTAGTGATAGCATAACGCATTACTGTACCGAGTTTCTAATCCATCCTGTTTTCTGTAGAGAGAGTTCACTGCATTCCCTATGGGGAGGGGGTCTACTTCTCTAGTCATTGTGAATGTGTATGGAGGGAGAGTAACAGGCAAAACAATTAATCATAAAATGGTATTTTAAGTGAAGGCAGTATAGTGTGTAAATGGTTTGCTCAGTGTAACAAGGATACTATGCTACTCACAAGACTGTAGTCTGCCTTTTGTATGTTTTCTCATTTTTTGTTCTTTGTTTGTTTGTTTCCCCCCAACCCTAGATTTCAAGAGGCTGACTTTATTTGCAGCTGCTATAGGGATGGTCACAAGAGTCTCAACTTGCTAAGCAATGAGAACCCCAGTCTCTGATTATGTTTACTGGGATTTAAAGCATTCAGTACTTTTCAGAATATGCCCTTAGTCATGCAGTGACGGAACAAGTGCTGGCCTTTAAAGGTGGCCTGTCTGTCTCTCTGAGCCGTGCCCCCTTCTGGGGTTATAAGGCTGACAGGGGTTATAAGGCATGCAAGGCAGGTTTATGCAAGGAGCTGTCCTTAGTACTGAAGGGAAGAGCCAAAGGTGGTGTCTAACCTCAGGTCAGGACCAATTCCCCTTGGACAGCAAGAGAAGAGGTGCCTAGAAGGCACTTGTTTGAGACAGCATCACTGGGGTGAGGGCTTGCACGGTACACATTTGTTAAGTCTTGAGAGCAACACCTCATTCTGTTTTGCAAACTGATTTGGTCTCTTCTTTCTAATTATGGCTTGGAAACCTAGCACTTGTGTGATTAGTCTCTCTCCATGCAAGTAGTTCCATGGAAGAGATGCATAAGGGCTCTTTGAAGGAATAAGTCAGAACCAGACTTTAGTGACACTCTGACAGAAATCTAGCAAAGCAGGTGTAAAGTGTTTTACAAAGACTCTGTTGGGTTGGGCTGTGTCTTCTCTTTTTCCTTTTATCATTCCCTTCAATTTCATGTAGCCCATGCATTTGAATCCCTTCTTCTCCCACTCAGTCGCCATGTCAATTTTTGCCTTTCTGCTCATGCTTCTATTTCATGTTCTGCTTAGAATGTGCTCCTGGCTTTGGAATTTTACAAGGAGAGTAGTGGTTCCGAAACCTTTACTTATGTGATCTCATTTTGAGACTTAAATCTAAGCGTGTGAGTCCAACAAAGTATTGCATATCTATCTCTGTAGATGGCAGGACCCTACTTGAGGCCCTCCTGATCCACACACAGTCTGAGAACTGCAGAAGTAGAAGCTTTGGGGGGAAATTTCTAATTTTCTTTCTTTCTACTGAGTAAGAAATATGTAAATAACAACTTTATTAATGGCACTTCCAATCATTAAGTATTTGAAACCTGAGAGAGAAAATGTTTGCAAAAATAAGTAATGAATAATGACCCTTCGAAAAGGCTCAGTTCAATATTAGTGCTGGTTCTTATTTGATTTGGCTTGTCCATCTACATTAGGAATGAGAGAGACTTCTACTTTGTCAGGGCTGGGCTTTGAACCCCCAGCCTCGGAACTTGACTGGGGCTCTCACTGCCTCCTGTGCCACTGGCAGATTGCTGTAGAGATTGGCTTCCTTCCCTACCTTGGTATTCTCCCTCCTTCCTCCCACTCTGTACCCCACTCACACCTGGTAGACGGCATGGACCCACCTGCCACAGTCTGATTGACTCTATTATTTAAGGCTGCTGAGGGCTGTAGAGCTTCTAGTCATCTCTCCTTGACTCTAGCTTGACCCACTTCCCTTGTTATACTTCTCTTGCTTGTACTCTGCTTGCGCGTCTGTTTATGTCTATGGCTTTGTGTTAGTAAGTCTCAGTGAGCTGTTCCCCCTCTGTGTTCCTAGTGTGTGAAGCCCTCCTCTAGTGCTAGGACTTGCCCCTCCTGTATCCCGTGTGTGTTGGGGCATTTCTTGCCCAGCTTCCCTACCCCTCCATCTGTCTGCATGGGGTGTATGCTGTTTGTTTCCTACCCACACCTTGTCCTGTCTCCATGTTGGTTTGTTTCCCTCATGCCCTGAATCCCTACCAGTGTGTCTTGTTCCCTGTTTCTCTGTTCTTCTGTCAGCAGGGGAGGCCCAGTCCTGTGGCCACCTCTTGTCTCCCCCTATAACCTTGCTGCAACCTCCCTCTGGCCTTGGTTCCACAAGGGCCTTTCTCTGAATCCACAGCTCCATGTCCCTTGTCTATCTTGGAGCCCCCTCGCTGGTCTTCCAACTCCTTGTTGTCCTCTGAGTCTTGGCTCCCCAGTTTCCTTCTCTTGGATTCCCCAACTCCCTGTTGCTGGTTCCTCAGCTTCACGCTTCCCCCCCTGTCCCGGTCTCCCTGACTCCCTGTTCCTGGTTCCCTAGTTCTGTGTTGCTCCCCTGTCCCTGAGTCCCCATTTCCCTGTTGCTGGTTTCCCCCACTCCCTGTTGTTGGTTTTCCCGCTCCCTGGTTCCTCGTCCCTTGACCTCAGTGATGAACCGTATGCCTTCTTAGGTCAGTTTGTCTGGTCCTTATGCTGAGCACTTTGTCTCCCTGGTATTGGAGAGCGGCTGAGAGGTTTCCTTGTTACTTCCCTTGCTCCCTTCCCCCTTTCCCCTTCCTACCTACCTTCCTCTCTTCCCCTTCCTTGGCTCCGGCCACCGGAGCCTGACATTCCTACCTTCCTCTCTTCTTCTCCTTGGCTCCGACCTCCGGAGCCTGACACACTTCCTACTCCCTTAAATATATACAGAGAAATGCAGGGTTAAGGTCATAACTTATTAGTGTGTGAGCCATACTGCTGACGAGGGAGTAATTGGAGACTTTTGGCATGACACCTTGATAGAATCTCCATTAACTTCATGCAAAGTTCCTTTGAGACAGTCAGCCGTGGCAAGGTCATTTAAATTAATACTCAAAACAACTTCATTTTTAAAGGAAGCTTTTCTAAGGTCATATTTTCATTTTGCAGAGCTATTTCCCCCCAAATTGGAACTCCATTATCTTGTGTTTTGTTACTGGCAGAAAATGCAAAGAGAAATAAATTGCTTCAATAATGCTCTGGATGCTTCTTGGGAATCTTCCTAGGCATAGCTGCCTTTGGAATGTAGCAAAGATAGCAGGAAATAGTAACAAATTTCCTTCACAAAGATTGAGTTTTTCACAATTACTGTATTTCTCATTTAACACATTGGATGCCTCTTCATTTTTAACTGAAACACATGAACAAGCCAGGGGAACAGGGGACCCATTGGGGGGTACACACAGATGGGAAGAAGCCTCCTCCTCCTCTTTCTCAGAAAAAGCAGACCGTGGGAGTTCCTTGCTCAGCTGAGCAGCAAGCAGGGAGCAGTGACCGACCAGAAGATCAGCAGGCCAGCAGTGAGGTGAGTCAGCCCGGGGAGTCAGGTAGCCAGTCAGGTCATGTTTGGGTACCAGTTGATGAATGTGACCAGGGCAAGTCAGGCATCCCAAAGTTGATGGGGTGCTCGACTGGCCAGGTAGAAGGTTGCAGCTCTAAAGAGGATATCCTGCCTTGGAGGGACTGGACTAGATGACTTTTGAGGAGCCCTTCCAAACCGATAATTCTATGATTCTGTGATTTATTTTTTTTAAAGTCATGATATAAGGGAATTATCAGCTACTTGCAACTTATCTATTAACTATTTAAATATATGCAGCAGCCATCAATCATTTCTGTAAAAATGACTGTCCACCCAGCCCAAGGTGAGTGGTTAAAGCCAAGCCTCTCAGGCAAAAGACAAACCACTCCATTGACTTTATTCTTTCATAAGCTCAATGCAGCCAGAGTCGTCTGCCCTTCATGGCATACAGCGCATCTCTTTAGTCAGGCTGTTTCATGAATGAATGGTGATAATGCATATTTATTTTTTCCCTCGCTGTCCCCCATGCCTGGAACTCCCTCCCTACCCACATCCGCCTTGCCCCCTCCCTCCGCTCCTTCAAATCCCTCCTCAAGACCCACTTTTTCCTCGCTGCCTTTCCCATTGCCTGCTAGTCGTTCCCCGTATACTTACTGTCTGCCCTCCTCTGCATACTGCTGCAACCAACCTGCTTGTAACCAAGCCAAGCACATGCACCTGAGACTTCACATCCGCTTGAATGTTTGTTTGTCTTCTCCCCTGTCTCTCCCACTGTCCCCTCTCCCTGTCTCCCCCTCCTTGTCTTTTAGATTGTAAGCCACATGCAGGTACTGCGTCCATTTCTATGTTCTGTATGGCGTCAAGTACATGACTGGTGCTATAGAAATGCTTATAATAATAATAATTAATAATACTGATGGTTTCGGGATGGATGCATGTTTATAATGACTTGCAGTTGGTCAGTCAATTTTGTCCTATTAAAGAACAACAGAACTTGTACCTGTTTCTAGAGGTATGTGAAATTTTAGTTATTTAAATGTATATGCTGCCTTTCCAAAAGGCTCAGGGTGGCTCACAAACAATAAAAATATTAAAACTCGTACAAAAAATACCCTTAAAACCCCAAACTTCCTACAAGCTGTATGTGGGGCTACCCTTGGTGATGGTCCGGAATGCAAAATCTGGAATGGTGCAGAATGCGGCAGCCCATCTCCTTATGGGGGAGGGTTATTAATTATTATTAAACATTTATATAGCACCAGCAGTGTACCTGGAACTTTACAATTGCAAGAAAGAGACACAGTCCCTGTCGTAGCAGGTTTACAATCTAAGATAGACAAGGGGGGGAGACAGAGGAAGAGACAAGGATACATACACGAACTCATGACGTCTCAGGTGCATGTGCTTGGCTTAGTTACAAAGGTATAGTTACGCATTTAATGTTACACAAGATGTGATTATAAGCACATAACAGCAATTCTCCAATCGCTGCACTGTAGGCTGCCTAGTCTTCCAGGCTTGATTCAAGGTGTTGGTTTTGACCTGTAAGTGCTACACAGCCTGGGCCCCACCTATATGCAGGATCACTCCAACCCCATTTCCATGCGGGTCCTGGATCGGTCCTTGCGGTTGACTGGGAGTGCCCTCCTCAGGGTACCCCAAGTTTCTCGGGTGATGACGATGAGGAGGGCGTTCTCAGTGGCAGTACCGAGGCTGCGGAACTCTCTCCCAACGGAGGTCTGCTTGGCCCCAGACCTTCCCTCTTTCCGAAGACGGTGTAAGACCTGGCCCGGCTTTTGGCGAGGGAGACGTGTTATGGGTGGGGGGCGAGGGAGGGGGAGGGTTCTTTTTAGCTCCGCCTTGGGGTGTTTTTATGGCTGTTTTATATTAGTATTGTATTTTGATTATTTATTATGATATTTATGTTTATATATATTAATATGGTTTTAATATGTTCTAAGTTGACCTGAGCTGCTGTAAGAAATCAAAGAAAATAAATAAATAAATAAAACTCCCCACCAAACTCACCCCAAACCACCTCCCATTTCCCCAGCCTTCCTCACAACCCAACCCCTAGTCCACCCAATAAACCCACTCCTATCCACCCCTTTTCCCGCTTGCTAAATGCTTTTTCAAACAGAAAAGTCTTACACTGTCTTCTGAAGATGCTCAGGCCTAGGCTCTCATGAAGCTCCAGGGCAAGGGAGTTCCATAATATTGGGGCAGCAACTGAGAACGTCTCCCTGCGAGCCCCCATCCTATAGACAAGGCTAATGGATGGTACTCTCAGAAGAGTGCTCCTGGTTGATCGAAGGGGCCACAATGAGCCATGGAAGGACATGCAGTCTTTCAGATATGTGGGACCCAGACCATTTAAAACTTGAAAGGTCAAAACAAGCACCTTGAATTGTGCCCAGAAAACTATAGGTAGCTAGTGCAGATGTTGGAGCACCAGAATAATGTGCTCCTGGTGCCTCGTCCCTAAAAGGAGCTGAGCTGCCGTGTTCTGCACCAGCTGCAGCTTCTGAATAGTTATCAAGGGCAGCTCCACATACAGTGCATTGCAGTAATCTAGCCTTGAAGTGATGAAAGCATGGATGATGGTGGCTATATCCGAACCAAAAAGAAAAGGCTGAAGCCTCCTCACCAGATGGAGTTGGTGAAAAGCACTCCTGGCCACCGCTGCAACATGACAATCCAGACATAGCAGGGTCAACCAAGGCTATGAACCTGATTGACCAATGTGGTGGTGGTGGGGCGACTCCATCAATAACAGGAGTCATATTTGAGCATATTTAAATCTTGTTTACTTGCCTTCCTCAGGCCAGTAGAAGTCCAAACTGGAGATTTGAGCAGTTCTGACTCCTACTGGCCTGAGGTCTGAAAGTTTGCTCATTCTCACCAACAGCGGTTGGTCCAATAAACGATATTATTTGAGCTACTTTGTCTCCTCTCTGTCACTTGGGATCAACACAACAACCACACACTATCTCTGTTTTTTTATGGGAGCAGGAACAATAATTCTTGGTAAATTCACAAAACAAAGCTAAGAAAAGTTAGTGTCTGTTTAAGGGCAAATGCTGCAAATCTTTAGATGAGTAATCTCGCTGAAATTAATTTAGATGTGTGAATAAACATTACTTGGATGAGTAACAGTTTCAGGGCTATATAGCCTGTAGCCCTGGATAGAGTACCTTTTAACAGTTAGATTGAGGCTGTAAGTTACCTTTGCTCAGCGATAACACTATTGAAATATTTAAAAAGTAGATTATTGTAAGAGTAGATAATCAAAGCAGAGCCTCTGGAAGGAACCATGGACCTTGTACCAACATCTCTGGAGCTCCTGGACAGTGGCTAGCCCTATTGCTACCACTCCGGTCCCTTGATCTGTGGCCTGTAATGGGTGAAGCCTGTTGGTAATAAGCCAAGCCACACCCTCTGCTTGTGGGATTGGCTGCTCCTAAGTATAAAAGGCCACTGAAGAACAGGAAACTGGATGGAATTATGCTCTAGGCTTTGTGCCAGAGTCTGCCTTGCTTGTTCCCAACCGTGCCTTCCAGCACACCTGCTCCAGCCTTCTCCTGGTCTCTTTCAGACTGACTTCCCAGTACTTGACCTTGTGACTTCCCTTTCGGACCCTCTTTTCTGGACTGCACCTTTGTGTAGTTGGCCAACCAGTTACACTCCCTGTCTTGCTCCTATTGCGTAGTCATGACTTTGTGCCCTGGTTGCTCCTGGACTTGTTGCCTGATCCTCAAGGCTGCCCATGAATGGCATCTTATAGCCTTATTATTACGCAATAAACATTCCAAGCCATGCAGAAGGATATTATTTTTGATATATAAGTACATTTTGCCAATTTATCTCCTGCCTTTCACTAAACAAATTTATCTACCTGATGTCACTCAGCACTAGAGTTGATTCGAGAATACATTTATTTCCAAAGCAATTGACTCATTTTTACCTTATTTCACTGTAGGAAGCTGCATCAGTACATCAAACTTGATATTTTTGTGCAGGATGATGATGATGGTAAAATGGTGAGTAATATGTGAAGAGCATAGTTCTGCCTCTGTGCTAAAGACAGAAGTCTGTCCAGTGTGTCTAACACATTTCCCAGTTGCAGAGACTTATTTACAGTTTGATGGTTATAATGAGTCTTTCCCAAGCTGCTTTAATGGAAGTAATTTTCCATTTACACTTTCAGAATACAGAATATAGGTTAACAAGGAATGTCTAGAATTAGGGTATTCCATGAAATGGCTATGTAAGAATATACAGCACCAACAATTCATGGTCAAAGTAATTACTTACGAATGTTTCAACACTATGCATAGGTATTGCATAGAATAGCTGACTGATGCTGGACCATCTTTATAATTAATGTTTCCTTTTATACTTTGTTTAGATACAGGCAAAGTTATAGAGCATTTATTTATTTATTTTATTTTATTGCATTTATACCCTGCCCCTCTTGAGACAGCTTGGGGTGGCTAACAATATCAGAAATAAAAACACAATTGTAAAACATTTTTAAAACACTCATAAAATCAACAATTAAAGCACGGCTTGGGAACATAAAAAATAATACAATAAATAAGGGTGGAGGGGGATAAAAACCCATAACCCCCCTCCCCCCTCCCCAAAGGCCTGGGCAAACAGCCAGGTGTTGCAGATTCACCGGAATGTTCAAAGGCTTGGGGCCAGGCGGGCTTCCTCCGGGAGGGAATTCCAAAGACGCGGCCCAGCCACCGAGAATGTCCTCTCCATTGTGGCCCCCCGCTTAGCACAGGGGACCTCCAAGAAGGCACCCCCAGCAGACTGAAGGAGTTGCTCTGGGGCGCGGAGGGCGAGGCGGTCCCTGAGGTATGAGGGGCCCAGACTGTGAAGGGCCTTATAGATAAATACCAAAACCTTGAACCTAGCTCGACTCGCTATTGGCAGCCAGTGCAGAGTCCGGAGCACAGGCGTTATGTGCTCCCGATGGCCCGTCCCCGAAAGGAGCCAGGCCACTGCATTCTGCACTAGCTGCAGCCACCGAACCAGGAACAAGGGCAGCCCCACGTAGAGCGCATTGCAGTAGTCCAGCCTCGAGGTGACAAAGGCATGGACGAGGGAGGCCAGGTCCGGGCCGGAGACGTACGGACACAGCCTCCGCACCAGATATAATTGGCGGAAGGTGGTCTTCACCACTACCTCCACCTGTCACTCCAGGCGGAGGTCTGCATCCAATAACACCCCCAGTCTCCGAACCTGCTGAGCTATAGGAGGACGAACCCCCCCCAATCAGGGGGGCCGACATCTCCCTCGCTCTCCCCACCAACATCACCTCTGTCTTATCGGGGTTGAGCTTCAGTCTGCTCAGCCGCATCCATTCCGCCACGGCCTCCAAACACTGGGATAGCAGCGAGACAGCAGGGTCTGGGTCAGTTGAAAAAGAGAGGTACAGCTGAGTATCATCAGCATATTGGTGACATTGCACCCCGAACCCTCTCATGACCAAGGGCTGCATATATACATTGAATAACAATGGAGACAGAATGGAACCCTGCGAAACGCCGCAGGATAAAGTGTGGGGGCAAGATGTTTCAGCTTCGAACACTACCCACTAGCTTCTCCCCAAGAGGAATGAACGGAACCATTCAAGAACAGTCCCGTCCAGACCCCCCAGGTCACGCAACCGTCTCAACAGCAGCACATGGTCCACGGTGTCAAAAGCAGCCGAGAGATCTAGCAGGATGAGAAATGTTGAACATCCTGCATCCATCTCCCGGAGGAGATTGTTGACCAAGGCCACCAATGCCGTCTCGGTGCCATAGCTGGGGTGGATCCCAGATTGAAAATGGTCCAGGAAACCAATGCCATCTAGATGCGCCTGGAGCTGGATCACCACCGCCCGCTCAATAACCTTCTCTAAAATGGGGAGGTTAGAGACAGGTCAGTAGCTGGCGAGCACATCCATGCCCAACGATGGTTTCTTCAGCAGGGGGCGCACCACAGCCTCCTTGAGGCTAGGCGACAACCTGCTGCAATGACACGTTGACCACTCTCACCAGCACCATCCCCAGCGTCTCCCTGGAGGCTTTCACCAACCAGGACTGGCATGGATCAAGTTCACAACAAGTGGCTCTCACAGACCCCAAGACATCCACCACATCGGCTGGCGTCACTTCCTGAAACTCCCCCCATAAAGTTGGACCAGATGGGGCCTCCATCACCTCGCGCTCTCCACCTACTGCCCCTAATCCAGTGTCAAAGTCGCTCTGAATCCAAGCGATCTTGTCTGCGAAGTAGGTGACAAACTCCTCACAGCGGGCCTGGGACAAGTTCCCGTCCTGGTGGAGGGAGGCTGGACTGACCAGCCCCCGCACCACCTGAAACAGCTCCGCCGGGCGTGACTTCACAGATGCTATGAGGACAGCAAGGAACTCTTTCCTTGCTGTCCTCACAGTCTCAGCATAGGACCGCAAGTGGGCCCTATGGAGAAGTCGATCGGAGTCAGATCGAGTCTGGCAACAGCATCGCTCCAGCCTCCTGCCTACTCATTTCATCCACCGCATCTATGTGTGGTATACTTTTTCTGCATTCCATACTTCACTTGTAACATTCTTTTGGCACTGTATGTATGAAATCCAAGGGAAGCCCAGAATAAAGTATCATTATCAGTTATTTATATAGCACTTTCAGTGTGCAAAGTGCTTTGCAATCAGAATGTGGTTCACACTCCCAACAACCCTGTGAGGTACATTACTATTCTCATTGTACAGATAGAGAACTGAGGCTGAGAGATAACAACTTGACCCAGGCCCTCCAGTAAGTTCATGGCTAAACTGGGATTTGAGCCTTGATCTTGCTGGTCCAAGTCCTTATCCACTGGCTATATAGTATTTGGAAAAAATATTCTTTATTCTCATATTCAGTCCAATTTAATTTCTTAGAAATAATGGTTGACTCTAATAACAAGGTATTTTGTATTCCAGATGTGACTCCCAAATCTCAGTTTTACTGTGGATTCATGCTGCATAGAAGTTTACATAATAACTGGGAAAAGAGAACTAATTCAGAATACATCTGCCATCAAGCATGGCTGTTGTCTTAGAATTCTTTCCCATTCTCACCTACAGAAACACAGGAATTGCAACAGTGGGTAGAAACATTTGGTCCTTTTACTCTGCTGTCCTGTCTGATGGAGTAGCAGAGAAAGGCTAAGAAACCCATATTACACCCTAAGCTGTCTCACCCATCTTGACAAGTAAAAGGTTCAATTTGTGCCCTGAAGCATAAAGATTTGATTACCCTTATTAACATAGCTGGCATAACTACAGATGTTCATGCTCAGAAAATTATTTCTTCATTTTAAATACCCCTCCACGGTATTTAACTCACTGACCTCCTTGCAGTAGTAAGGAGTTGATTTCCTCCACGAGTTGATTTCACCTGCTTTCATGTGCTCATTTCAGGTCACACTGTATAATGGCACAGACAAAATGCGAATGATCCTAAAGTAACTTCCCAGCAATGACCTATGTTTTAAAAATTCAATCTTTCAGGATATATCAGTGAAGTTTTTGAGAACAGGGACTTGTACTCCCCTCATGCTCACAGAGCAGCTGCTCTGTCAGTTTATTTGCAGAGCAGCGTTTGTACCCTGAACACTAGAAATCATTGCATTGATGAAGAAATGACTTTCACCAGGGGTTGTCCACAGGGTTACGGCAAAGAAATCATCTACCAGACTGTGCAATGTCTTCATTGTCTGGACACTTGCTTACTGGGGAACAATAACTGGCTTGCTTTTGCCATGCCCCAACAGCTGAATATGATAGCGTGCCAAAAGCACATCAACATCCCATGTGCCATGTCACATCCTTCTTATCCTCCTTCCCTCCCCAATGGATCCAGGGGACAGATCCAGGAACTGGAAACTAGCCGTGGGCCTCATTTCACCCTTGGGCCTGAGGTTCCCACCCAGGATATAGACAATCATTCAATCTCTAGGCCTTTCCAGGAACGTTACTGGCACAGAGGATGTGTGAAGTGGTCTCTCCATGAGCTTTAGGAGTTGGAATAGGGAGGGAACCTTTACTTGACCTTGATTGTACTGTCTGGGTTTCCATTTTAATGTTAACAAAGCAGCCCAATAGGAGACCTGATCAAGCGCCCACTGACTTCCAATTTACTGGAATTTGGATCAGGTAACTGAGGACCAATTTTCTTCAGACTAGTGTGTCTGTCTGTTCAGGTAATGAGGAGCCCTTCTGCCGTCTTCCCAGCATTCCTTTGCCCCAGAGCTCTCTGCAAAAGAACCTAATCAACCTTTTACAATTTCCCATGTAGAAACCAGCAATTAAGATAATTTATTCATTATTTATTTAAATTTATATGCCGCCCTTTCTATTATGGCTCAGGGCAGCTTACAAATAATAAAAACATCTAAAAACTCCTGGTAACCCTTTCCTCACCCAATCATATTTTTATTTATTTTAAATTTTTTTATGCTGTCCTTCCCGCAAAGCTCAGGGCGGTTCACAATCCACAAAAAAACAAGCCCCCAAACAGTTAAAAACATGAAAAGATGCACAATAAAAACACCCTCCCCTTAAACCTCCATCCCCCGCACAACCCCACTCAGAAACCCAACCAAACCCCACCTATCTCTGCCTGCCAAATGCTTTTCCAAATAAAAAAAAAGTTTTCCACGGCCTCTGGAAGATAGTCAGGCTTGGGTTCAAACGAACCTCCCAGGGAAGAGAGTTCCACATGGGGGCAGCCACCGAGAATGCTCTCCTGTGCACCCCCGCCCCACGGACAAGGGTAATAGATGGAATGCGTAGGAGGGCACCCCTGGATGACCGTAGGGGTCGCAAAGGGACATGGTAGGATAGGCAATCCTTCAGATATAGGGGATCCAGACAGTTTAGGGCTTTAAAGGGCAAAACCACTACCTTGAATTGGGCCCGGAAAGCTATAAGCAGCCACTGCAGACTTCAGAGCACCAGAATAATTGTGCTCCTGGTGACTCATCACTGAAAGGAGGCGAGCCGTCGCATTCTGCACCAGCTGCAGCTTCCAAACGGTTACCAAGGGCAGCTCCATGTATAGTGCATTGCAGCAGTCCAACCTCAAGGTGATGGAAGCATGGATGACAGTGGTCAGATCTGAATCAGAAAAAAAAGGCCAGAGCCTCCTCACCAGATGGAGTTGGTGATAAGCGCTCCTGGCCACTGCCGCCATGTGACAATCCAGGGGCAGTGAGGGATCCAAAAGCACTCTGAGGCTGTGAACCTGAGTGACCAGAGGGAGCCAAACCCCCTTACTGACAGGTGTCCCAATCCTCTCCAAGTCATAAGACAGGCCAGCCATCATCACTTCAGTCTTATGAAATCATAAGAACACAAGTAGTGCCATACTGGGTCAGACCAATGGTCCATCAAGCCCAGCACCTGTCTCTGAAAGTAACCAATCTCGGTCATTTGGAAGAAGTACTCAACTGGTCACAATGGGGTGATCTATTCTCTGTTCACTCCCAGCTTCCAATCATAAGAGGTTACATTCCCCAAACCTACCTGGCTAATAGCAGCTAATGGACCTATTCTCCAGAAACTTGTCCAACCCTTTCTTAAACCCAGCTATATTACTGGCCTTGACCACATCTTCTGGCAACAAATGCCACAACTTAATTGTGTGTTGAGTGAAAAAATGCTTTCTTTTATTTGTTTTAAATCCACTACCTCTTAATTTCATGGAGTGTCCCCTAGTTCTAGTACTATTTGAGAGGGAAAATAAACATTCCCTATTAACTTTTATCATATTTCATCTGTCATCTCTTCTCCAAGCTAAAGAGTCCGAACCCCTATGCAGCCTCGCTTCATATGGGAGCTGTTCCATACTCCAGTCCTTATCATTTTTGTTGTCCTTCTTTGTACCTTTTCTATTTCTACTATATATATTTAAGATGGGGTGACCAGGAACTACACACAATATTCAAGGTGTGGTTGCACCATGCATTTATATAGTGGCATTATGGTATTTTCAGTTTTATTCTCTATCTCCTTTCAAACAATTTCTGACATTGTTTGCTTTTTTGACGACCACCACACACTGAGCTGAGGATTTCAGTGTATTGTACACAATGACTCCAAGGTCATTTTCCTGAGTGGTAACTCCTAATTTAGAAACCAGCATTGTGTACCTAATATTTGGATTGTTTTTTCCTATGTGCATTAGTTTGCACTTGTCCACCTTAAATTTCATCTGCCATTTAGATGCCTAGTCTCACAAGATCTCCCTGCAATTCTTCACAGTCCACTACTCGACTCGTGCTTTAACTACCTTGAATAACTTGGTGTCGTCTGGAAATCTGATCTCCTCACTCCCCTTGCCAGATCATTAATGAATACATTAAACACCACTGGTCCCAGTATGTATCTTTAAGGTACTGTCGCGTTGTGTGTGTCTTTTTTACAAAAGGAAAGAGAGCTGTGTTGCCCAGCAGGTCTGGTCTAACTGGATTGGCCACTCTTCTCCAAGTTGTATAAAATGAGTTTACACTTTACTTTGATGCCATACTAGCAAAGCAAGAATTGTAAAATGACAATATATTTATAAATAAATGGAACAAGAGACTTTTGAATATAATAAAAATATAGGCATAGTTTACTTAAATTTAAATTTAAATAGAAAATATCAGTAGCTTACATAGAATGGTTGATAGCCAATCAAAGTTACATGATCTTAAAAACATTTCTATTTTAAGAAAAAAGCTTCTAAAAGCTTAACATATGCTCAATTCATTGGCTCAAAGATATCAAGAATAATACATTACATTCTTCCCAGTTCTTCCCTTTTTCTGCCATGATGGTGAGAGAGAAACCCCAACATAGTGTAGGATTTCAATCTGAAGAGGCAAGATCGTGTCTCCCTTTTTAAAGCTTGCCAGAAGCTGGCATTCCTGAGCAGTGACGCTGATGGCATGAGTTAGCATGGAAATACAAAGGATTCTATTTGGCTCTCTTAATTCTGAGCAAGTAAGGAACTAAACAGAGTCAGATTTCCTTCAAGGTTTGAACAAAACCTCATATTTCCATCAAAATTAATTGTCAGATTACAGAGAAAACTGACCACAGCTTCAAGGTTTTTTAACCAATTAGTGGAAACAGATATGCTAGCTAGAAAAGACTAACTTAAAGCTTCTCACTTTGGAGATGTTTATGGCTGGTACCATTTGTCATTTAGACATATAGACTGATAAGGCCCTAGACACATAGACTGATAAGGCCCTTGGTCTGGCCTCCAACTTTAGCCATTTTCCCCCTGTTTCCTTGGATACGGTGAAAAGTTCACTGAGAAGTTTAAAAAAAATTCATTGGAACACTGCTGACGAGGCCCAGCCTGAACCAAGGTAACACAGAAACTGATTTTAAAAATCAGTGCTGTAAAACACAAGTTCAGTACATTTGAAACAGAAAGTTAATATATTGAAACCCAAAATCAATACATTAGGAACACAGATGGCCAAAACATAAATGCTTATAATAGGAAATACATGACAGTACTCAACTACTTACTTTTCTCCATTGTGAAAACTGGTCATTTAGTCCTACTATTTGTTTCCTATCCTTTAAGCAGTTACCAAACCACAATAGGACATGGCCTCCTATCCCATGAGTTTTTAATTTCTTCAAGTGTCTCACATAAGGGACTTATCAAATGCTTTCTGATAATACAGATACACTATATCGTCTGGTTCCCCCTTATCCACATGCTTGTTCACATGCTCAAATTCCAATAGATTAGTGAGGCACGACTTCCCTTTGCTAAATCCATGTTGTCTTCCCCATTAAGCTATGTTTAACAATCTGCCCTGTGATTATGTTTTTAATAAAGGTTTTCACCATTTTTTCTGGGACAGATGTCAGGCTCACTGGCCTGTAGTTTCCAGGATCACCTCTGGAGCCCTTCTTTAGTACTGGCGTTACATTTTCTACCCTCCAGTCCTCCGGTACAGTAGCAGATTTTAGCAATAGGTTACAAGTTTCCAGGAGTAGGTCTGCAATTTCATATTTGAATTCCTTCAGAACTCTGGGATGTATTCCATCTGGTCCCAGTGATTTGTTACTATTTAGTTTCTCAATTTGCTCTAGAACCTCCTCCAGAGTCATGTTGATCTGTGACGGCTCGTCCGATTAAGCACCTACAAAGAACAATTCTAGCGTAGGTATCTCCTCAACTGCAAAGTCTTTATCCTTTCTGAGCACTTCTTTTATTCCCTGGTCAAAATGGCCCAACTGACTCGCTAGCAGGCTTCTTGCTTCTGATGTACTTAGTCTTCAATATTAGTTTTTGTCTCTTTAGCAAGTCTCTTCAAATTCTCTTTTGGCCTACCTTATTAACATTTTACATCTAATTTGCCAATGCTTATGCTCTTTCTTATTTTTCTCATTAGAACTAGCTTTCCATTTTTAAAGGACAACTTTTTGGCTCTAATAGCCTCCTTCATCTCACCATTTAGCCACACTGGCAGACGTTTGGTCCCCTTGCTACCTTTTTAAACCTGTGGAATACATTTAATTTGGGCTTCCAAGATGGTGTTTTTAAATAGTTTCCTTGCCTCTTGCAGACATTTAATCCTCACCACAGCTCCCTTTAGTTTCCTTCTAACTAGTTTCCTCATTTTAGCATAGTCTCCCTTTTTAAAGTTAAATGTTACTGCAGTAGCTTTATTTACCATTCTCCCTCCAGTAACTATGGGTGATTTTAGACGTGCCGGCCTCCCTTCTTGACACAGCGCGTGGTCAATTCTTTGTCCCCGAGCGGAATCAGGCCAGCTGGTCAACAGACATGCCAGCCTAATTCCACTTGGGGATCAAGGAGGGGGCGGGCTGTGCGGTTCAATGTGTGGCCGCACAGTCCAGCCCCCCTATGCTCCTCCAGTCGCCTGTCCTGCTGGAGACGGGTGGGCGCAGTGGCCAATTCGGCCGCTGTGCCCAATCCCAGCTCATGACCAGGACCACGCTCCAGTCTCAGCGGCGGTAACAGACGTTACCGGCCGCTGATTCCATACCGTNAGCTTCTAAAAGCTTAACATATGCTCAATTCATTGGCTCAAAGATATCAAGAATAATACATTACATTCTTCCCAGTTCTTCCCTTTTTCTGCCATGATGGTGAGAGAGAAACCCCAACATAGTGTAGGATTTCAATCTGAAGAGGCAAGATCGTGTCTCCCTTTTTAAAGCTTGCCAGAAGCTGGCATTCCTGAGCAGTGACGCTGATGGCATGAGTTAGCATGGAAATACAAAGGATTCTATTTGGCTCTCTTAATTCTGAGCAAGTAAGGAACTAAACAGAGTCAGATTTCCTTCAAGGTTTGAACAAAACCTCATATTTCCATCAAAATTAATTGTCAGATTACAGAGAAAACTGACCACAGCTTCAAGGTTTTTTAACCAATTAGTGGAAACAGATATGCTAGCTAGAAAAGACTAACTTAAAGCTTCTCACTTTGGAGATGTTTATGGCTGGTACCATTTGTCATTTAGACATATAGACTGATAAGGCCCTAGACACATAGACTGATAAGGCCCTTGGTCTGGCCTCCAACTTTAGCCATTTTCCCCCTGTTTCCTTGGATACGGTGAAAAGTTCACTGAGAAGTTTAAAAAAAATTCATTGGAACACTGCTGACGAGGCCCAGCCTGAACCAAGGTAACACAGAAACTGATTTTAAAAATCAGTGCTGTAAAACACAAGTTCAGTACATTTGAAACAGAAAGTTAATATATTGAAACCCAAAATCAATACATTAGGAACACAGATGGCCAAAACATAAATGCTTATAATAGGAAATACATGACAGTACTCAACTACTTACTTTTCTCCATTGTGAAAACTGGTCATTTAGTCCTACTATTTGTTTCCTATCCTTTAAGCAGTTACCAAACCACAATAGGACATGGCCTCCTATCCCATGAGTTTTTAATTTCTTCAAGTGTCTCACATAAGGGACTTATCAAATGCTTTCTGATAATACAGATACACTATATCGTCTGGTTCCCCCTTATCCACATGCTTGTTCACATGCTCAAATTCCAATAGATTAGTGAGGCACGACTTCCCTTTGCTAAATCCATGTTGTCTTCCCCATTAAGCTATGTTTAACAATCTGCCCTGTGATTATGTTTTTAATAAAGGTTTTCACCATTTTTTCTGGGACAGATGTCAGGCTCACTGGCCTGTAGTTTCCAGGATCACCTCTGGAGCCCTTCTTTAGTACTGGCGTTACATTTTCTACCCTCCAGTCCTCCGGTACAGTAGCAGATTTTAGCAATAGGTTACAAGTTTCCAGGAGTAGGTCTGCAATTTCATATTTGAATTCCTTCAGAACTCTGGGATGTATTCCATCTGGTCCCAGTGATTTGTTACTATTTAGTTTCTCAATTTGCTCTAGAACCTCCTCCAGAGTCATGTTGATCTGTGACGGCTCGTCCGATTAAGCACCTACAAAGAACAATTCTAGCGTAGGTATCTCCTCAACTGCAAAGTCTTTATCCTTTCTGAGCACTTCTTTTATTCCCTGGTCAAAATGGCCCAACTGACTCGCTAGCAGGCTTCTTGCTTCTGATGTACTTAGTCTTCAATATTAGTTTTTGTCTCTTTAGCAAGTCTCTTCAAATTCTCTTTTGGCCTACCTTATTAACAT
Source organism: Sphenodon punctatus (assembly GCA_003113815.1). Classification (NCBI taxonomy): domain Eukaryota; kingdom Metazoa; phylum Chordata; class Lepidosauria; order Sphenodontia; family Sphenodontidae; genus Sphenodon; species Sphenodon punctatus. The sequence goes on from QEPC01006240.1 coordinate 3,650,971, forward strand.
TTTACATCTAATTTGCCAATGCTTATGCTCTTTCTTATTTTTCTCATTAGAACTAGCTTTCCATTTTTAAAGGACAACTTTTTGGCTCTAATAGCCTCCTTCATCTCACCATTTAGCCACACTGGCAGACGTTTGGTCCCCTTGCTACCTTTTTAAACCTGTGGAATACATTTAATTTGGGCTTCCAAGATGGTGTTTTTAAATAGTTTCCTTGCCTCTTGCAGACATTTAATCCTCACCACAGCTCCCTTTAGTTTCCTTCTAACTAGTTTCCTCATTTTAGCATAGTCTCCCTTTTTAAAGTTAAATGTTACTGCAGTAGCTTTATTTACCATTCTCCCTCCAGTAACTATGGGTGATTTTAGACGTGCCGGCCTCCCTTCTTGACACAGCGCGTGGTCAATTCTTTGTCCCCGAGCGGAATCAGGCCAGCTGGTCAACAGACATGCCAGCCTAATTCCACTTGGGGATCAAGGAGGGGGCGGGCTGTGCGGTTCAATGTGTGGCCGCACAGTCCAGCCCCCCTATGCTCCTCCAGTCGCCTGTCCTGCTGGAGACGGGTGGGCGCAGTGGCCAATTCGGCCGCTGTGCCCAATCCCAGCTCATGACCAGGACCACGCTCCAGTCTCAGCGGCGGTAACAGACGTTACCGGCCGCTGATTCCAGACCGTGGTCCAGGTAACCACCATTCCAGAGGGGAGGCCAGCCTCCCCTCTGGAACGGTGGTTAATTGGATTCCTGCCGGGTGTTCACTGTGGTGAACATCTGGTGGGAACCCCTTCAGACGTTACAGGATCTCCTCCACCACAGGTGGTTCACTGTGGTAAAAGGGAGGCCCGTAATGTCTGAAATTACCCATAGGGTAATTTCAGACGTTACAATACCGCAGTCAACCATGGTGAGCCCCCCATGGTGGCTGCGATACCGTAATGTCTGTTGTGCCCAAAAGAGATTCCCTCCAGATGTTCACCCCCGACGGGAATCTCTTTGACCACGCTTTCAGCCCTCCGGCTACCTGGAGCTCCAGAAGCGTGGTCAAAGAGATTCCCACCGGGGGTGAACACCCGGTGGGAATCTCTTTTGGGCCCAACAGACATTACGGTACCACGGTCGCCATGGTGGCGTTCAACGTGGTTGACCATGGTATCGTAATGTCTGTTACTGCTGCATGGCCTGGAATCGGCAGATGGTAATGTCTGTTACTGCCCAGACCCTGGGACATATTCCGCCCATCTCCCGGAGGGCGGGCAGCCGGGGGAGCGTGGGGGAGGCGGGTCTGTGTGGCCGCATGTTGCACCGCGTGGCCGCGCCCCTCCCCTGATCCCCTGTTGGAATCAGCCGGCATGTCTGTTGACTGGCCGATCTGATTCTGGAGGGGGATGAAGAATTGACTGCATGCTGTGTCAAGAAGGGAGGCCAGCATGTCTAAAATTACCCTATGGGTAATTTCAGACATTATGAGATCAAGTCAACCACACTGAACCACACTCAAACCCGCGGGAGGGCCAAAGAGTCATGAATGTCTGATTGGCATTCACCAGATGTTCACCACAGACAATCACCAGTAGGGGACAAAGCCAACCACCCTTCCGGAGGTCGGGACCGGACCATTTCCGGAAGGGTGGTCAAAGCGATTCCCACCGGGAAACCGCAAAAAGTAACGACTGAACAATAACCACCAGCTGGAAGCAAACAAAATGATCTGCAGCTGGGGCGAGAGCATGCAGCGTCACTGCCAGGCAATGAGCAACACACAGACTGGGGAGGGAGATTTAAAGGGCACACAGCAGCAGGGGAACATGGCGGGATGGAGCAAGGTGGAAGGGCGAGGAGAGCGGAGGGCGAGCGAGGAAGGGAGGAGGAAGAGGTGGTGCTAGAGATTGAGGTGGTGGTGGAGGAGCAGAAGCAGCCGGAGCAGGCCACCCCAGAGGGGACAACTGGCCAGGGAATGGAGGCACCCCGGAAATGGGTAAGGAGAGTAAGGGGGGGCACAGCGGCACAGGGGCATGAAGGGGGGCACCTGACATGAGGGGGGAAGGGAGCTGGGCCATGGGGCCGAGGGACCCAGGCAACTAACCCCCCCCCGTTATGACCCACAGACCCGGAAATGGGCCCAGGAGCCAAAGCCCCTGGAGGAGACAGGCGGAGGGCAAGTGGAGGAGGAGCAGGAGGGCACATGCAGGAGACGGAAGTACCAGTGAGGGGGGCAATGGGGGCACAAATAGACCCACAACTTTATACGGATCTGGGGGTCCCTGGAGCACCAGTTGGAACTAGCCGTAAACATGTGGAATGAGCATGTCTACAATGAGATAGTGCAGGACATGGAGGTGGCGGGTCACCACAGGACAGGGGCCCAATGCTGCTCCAAGGTGAAAGTGCTCAAGAGGGGGTACAAGGCACTAAAAGACAATAACAGGTGGTTTCGACACAGAGCCTGGACTGCCCCCTACTACGATGCCCTGGACCGCTTCTTACACATGAAGTGCTCCATAGTCACCCCACAGCTCATGGGGAGTACTGTGGTCAAGGTCAGGGAATGGGCCAAAGTACCCCCACCCCTGGCAGCCCTGCAAGAAGGAAGGCCCCTAAGAGGAAGGCCCCGGGACATCAGGGAGCAACAGGCCCCCCTCGCGCACCAGCACAGGGAGCCCACAACTGCAGTCCAACTTGGGAGGATCTGAGGCCAGCACACAGGTCACCCTCAGTCAGTGCACGCAGGGGGAGCACAGCCACACAGAAGGGCCGGCCTCTGAGGGCTCCAAGACTGACATTGATGGTAGGCAAGTGGGTGGGAGGGGGAACAGACCATTGGGGACAGGTCTACAAGTGGGGGGGGGCTCACAGGGCATGGGCCTGCCCCCCCGGACCATAGAAAGGGGGTCAAAGGGCACTAGGGCCTGCCAGGGCACAGAACAAGGGGGACAGGCGCAGCAGGCCAGCCACCAGTGCCAGCGAGTGGGATGGGGGGCAATGGGATGGGGACTGGGCCTATGCAAGGGTAATGCAACCCACCCCACACTGCTTCCCAACAGGTCACAGTGCACCTCGGCAGATGGGACTGCCTGGCTAGGGGGACAGCGGGGAGTGGCCTCAGGAGCAGCCAGAGGACCAAGGTGAGGCTCCATGGCAGGGGGGGTCATGGGGGTGCACATGGGACACACTGGAGTGGGGTGTGTGAGGGAGGGATGGTCGGGGTACAGGGGGCCACCAGGGGGAGGGCACTGGCTGCCCACCCACTGGGGGGACAACCCACCACCTGCAGCACCGCAACAGGACGAGCGGCAGGTGACAGGACCAGACTAATGCACCCCATTGTGCACACCAACAGGGAAACCAGCAGCTGCCCCTCCAGCCAAACCTGTGCCCCCAGCACAGCGGACGTGGGAGCACAGGGCACAGGTATGGTGCAGAGGGAAGAGCAGGTGGAGGAGATCGTCTGGACCACCACTGAGCAGGAGGAGTGGATGATAGTGGCAAACGACTGCATGGAGGTGGCCACGGAGAGGACCCTGCAGCAGGCGAAGGCCAGGAACCGGTGACTGCAGGCAAAGGTGCACCTGGAATGGATGAGGGAGCGCCTGGAGCACAACAGGCAAGTGGAGGCATTGAGGCAGCTACAGCAGGCCATAGACCGGATGGTGGCGGAGCACTCATGCAAGATGGACCAGTCCCTGGACATAGGCATGTCACTTCTGCTACATGCGGGGAGCATGAGCACGTACGTGATGGCAGCCACTCCACCAGGCATCCTGCTGACCCCTGCACCAGTGTCAGGCCCCGCAGCAACCCCATCACCCCTTCCACCACCCCAGCTGCCGGCACGCCTGCAGGGCCTACGCAGTCACCTCCCGGTTCCACCAGGCTGCCAGAGACAGCAGGTGTCCACGGGGGCCCCTCCAGCACTGGGGCCACCCCCCACCCCAACCCCACCAGCCACTCCAGACATGGAGGCCTCCCAGGACATGGTTGGGGACACAGACAGCGGGGGCGAGGGGAGCTCATCCGGCAGCATCACTAGCAATCTACCTTGCCAGGGCTGCTCGGATCTGCTTGGCATAGCGGTACTCCCTCAGGTTATTGGCGTTCACGTAGAGCGGCATGAGTCCGGGTGGGCGCTGGGGCATGGGGAACTTGAGGGCGTCCCCATCAGTCTCACACACATTGTGCAGCACACAGCCGGTGCCGATCACCAGAGCCAAAGTCACTACTATGTAGTACAGTCGACCTGCGAGGCACCTCCAGCGCTGCTTGAGGGCCCTGAAGGCTCTCTTGACCATGGTCCCGGAGGCACAGAGGTGGGTGTTGTAGAGCACCTCCACAGGATTCCTGGCAACCGGGTATTTATTTATTTAATTTATTTATTTAAAATTTATATCCCGCCCCTCCTGCCCACAGGGCAGCCCGGGGCGGCGAACAACATTAAATAATTTTAAAAAACAAACAAATTAAACAATTTAAAACAATTTAAAATACAATACAATGTGGGGAAACCCCCCACCCCGACCCCTCACCAAAAGCCTGACAGAACATCCAGGTCTTACATACACGTAATGTCTCCTGGCTAGCTTTCACCAGCCAGGACGGGTATGGATCTTGCTCACAAGTAGTGGCACGAATAGATTCCAACAAGGACTCCACATCGGCAGGCGCCACCATCTGAAACTGATCCCACAAAACAGGACAGGACGGGGCATCCATAGTCGCAAGATGATCCTCTGCAACTAACTGCAGAACTGAAATGGCGGATGCGAGCGAGCTTATCTACAAAGTACTCGATAAACCGGTCACAGCGGTCACTGGATTGCTCCAGGTGCAGGTGGAGACAGGCAGGACTGACCAAACCTTTCACCATCCAGAGAAGCTCCGGTGGACGTGATTCTAACCGCCTGCTCTCCCGCTTCAAACACCGCACGCCCTCAGTAAACCAAGTATGCCTTCATGGGCCATCGGAGGAAGGGATAGGCCGGGTCCCCTAGGAAGCAGGGGGGCATCAGCACCCCCTCGATCCTGGACATCCCCACGTTCGCGACGTCCGCCTGGTACATCCGGGCATAGAGGGGCGAGATGGTCATGATCCTGGCATCATGGCTGCAGCCAGAGTGTCCGGTGTAGATGTCAATGAACCAGCCCCAGTGGTCCACGATTGCCTGCAGCTGCAGGGAATGGTACCCGTGCCAGTTGATGTATTCCATGGCCTCCCCACTGGAGGGGCAGAGGATCACTATGTGGTTGCCGTCCATGGTGCCCAGGCAGTTGGGGAAGCCATCAGCCGTGAAGCCAGCCATCATGGCCTCCTGGTTCATTAGCTGGATCGCGCAGTCCAGGAGCACGCCCTCCACAGCCTCTCAGAAGTCTCTCAGGATACCGGTGACAGTGCTCACTCCAACACCAAAGTGCTGTGATATGGAGGCCCAGACCACTATGACCACGCATTGAAACATGGGAATGGGGGCCTGTATGGGGGTGTGTTGCTGCTCCAGCCAGGGTGTCAAGAGCTCTGCAAGTCGCAGGAGGCAATGCCTGTCCATCCTGAAGTGCGCCCTCCAGGTGGCTACATCCCAATGGGCCAGGACCCCGGCCCACCTCTCCTGGGCCTGCTCGTTGACCCAGATCCACCGTGCAATAGGCATAGTGAACATTGCTGCTCGTCCCATGGCCTCCCTCTGCCAGTATTGTTGGCGGACAGCTGCGCGGAGCGCTGCTGGCTGCTCTCAGGGGTGGCTGCAGACCCGGTGGTACGCTCTGGACACCCGCAGGACCCCGAGCCTGGCCAGGGTGTGTCTGTGCCCGTGGTGGGCACGCCGGGCAGCTGCAGTGCTCCTGGCCATGCACACCCGTATGTGGGCAGCCAGGTGGATCATCTCTGTGGCGATGCGCATGAGGTCTGCGTGCACCCAGAACCACGCTGCGCAGATGGCCAGATGCATCCTGCATGTGCCCCTGTATCCTGCATCAATGGTGGAGAGTGTCCCTGGTGCGGTCCAGCGCGTGCCTCTATTAGGAATGGGTGAACAGAACTGAGTTCAGAAATTCGGTTCGGTTTGAAAATGGAGTTCGGTTCGGTCGACCGAATTAGTCGAGTTCGGTTCAAACTCTGAACTTCTGAACTGTGTTCGCCCATCCCTAGCCTCTATTGCCCAAGGGTTGGTCCCGCCCTGGCTCCTTGCCCCACCCTTGCACCTGTGCGGGATGCCCCTGGGCACCTGTGCTCACCCCTCACCTGGCCAGCATGGTGGTGGCCGGGTGACCGGTGCGCGGCTGTTGGGTGCGCACCCCTGATCGCACCTGCGCTCCCGGCACGGGGATTCGTGCCCTGGGCCCGCATACACCCGGGAGTGTAGCCCACAGCTGCATGCCTGTTGACATCACCTCCCTGCTATCAGTGTTAGCTGCCTGTTGTCATCACCGCCCTGCTATCAGTGTTGGCTGTACTGTCTGTGCACTCGGTTCCTGCAGCTGTGTAGGGTCTGCACCCCATGTCTTGTTCATTAGCCGTCCCATGTTGCAGCCTGTGGGCTTATCGTATATCCTTGGAGCTCCCCTGCTTTCCTCCCCATTCCACCTGGGCATGTGGGGCCCCTCTTTCCTTGCTGTTCGTAACCACTGCTAGCTGGACCATGGCCGGCTATGCTTCCCCTGGGCTCCCGCGCCCCACAACGCCTGGCACCTACCATAGCTAGGGATGTACAAATGCAGTTCGGAGTTCAGACCGAACTCGGTCTGTTCGGATGACCGAACTTCGGAACTGAACCCAAACCCACCGAACTGAACTCGAACCGAACTACAAACCGACCAAACAGTTCGTTCATGTTTGGCCATGTTCGGTTGAGTTCAGGCGGGAAAAACGTGACTGAAGGTCCAGGGAGGGGGAGGCAGCTGAGGAGCAGACTTCCTGGTACTGGGAGGGAGGGGTGGTGGAGAGGCTTGGAGTAGCAGCCAGTGTGCCCAATCACCTTTCCTTTTCGACTGAACACTGGCTTCACAATCTGCGATTGGCCAGGGGCTAGGTTGCACAGAGACAATCAGGCCTTGCAGTAAGGCGGGAGCAGCAAGTAACAAAACTCTTTGCCCTGCCCCCCCTTCCAACACCTTCTGAGCCAGCCACTGATCCTGTCAGCAGGCGTTTTCAGAAGGCTCCCTGACTCCCAGCAGTTTGCTTCCCTCATCCATTCACAATCCTCCTCCCCTGTCACCCATCCAACAGATTTACCTCCCTTTTATCATTTAGTTAGATTATATTGGATAGATTTAGCAGTTATTTTTATTTTTTACGCCTCCCTGTGTTCTATCTCCCTACCCTCCATTGAATCCATTCCTTTCCCTCTCCCTCCATATTCCATATTCCATCCCTCATTCCCTTCCCCTGGTTTTTGATTTATTAGAGTAGGATTAGATTGATTTAGGTTGTATTTCAGTTTTTGTACCCCTCCCTGTGTTGTTTTGAGCTGTATGTGTCCCCCCCCCATCCCTGTGTAATATTGTGTTTAGAGAGAGAGAGAGAGAGAGAGAGAGAGAGAGTATAGTAGTTGTTAGGTAGGATTATAGTTAGCTATTACAGTTAAATTAGTTTAGGTCATAGAGATATAGTAATCTAGTTTGAGTGTGTTTTTTATTCCATTATTTAGTTCCATAGGTTTTATAATAGTTATTAGATAGTTAAATAGCAGTTAAATTGTGTGTGTGTGTGTGTGTGTGTGTGTGTGTGTGTGTGTATAATATTTGATAAAAATTGTAATAAAATAAAATAAAATAAAATAAAAATTTAATATACTTGTGCGTGGTTTGGAGAAATAGAGAAGGGAGTTATGAGAGGCTGAGGCTGCTCTGCTGCCCGTAAGGCAGTCAATGAGGCACGTGGCAGGGGCCGTGCTATCAGAGTGCCAGCAGTGGGCAGAAGCAGCAGCCCAAGCACATCCCCACGCCCCAAGCTGCGAAGGCCTGACGTTGGGTCTCGCTCTCTCAGCACTAAGGGCCAGGGGGTTGGGCGTCACCTCCTGGCAGTGGAAGAGGCTGTGGTGACTGTGTCATCTGCGGCTGCAGGTGTTTCAGGGGACGAAGTATCCCAGCAGCGGCCAGCATTGTCCCCCGACTCCCCCATTGTCGAGAGCCCGGCTAGAGGCAGGGTCCGAGCAGCAGGGAGCGTAGCAGCAGTTATAGGGGGCAGGGGGAGAGTGCTGCTCAGAGTGGGAGCAGCATGGGGAGTCCAGCAGCCTCCGTCACTCTGTTTGGGGATGGGGACAGCGATGCAGAGATTTCTGTGGAGGAGGTCTCTGTATCTGCGGTGCTGCTGGCTGGTGCTGCTGGCTGTCCCTCAACGAGATGTGTCACCAGTGCCACCCAGGGCCAGCCCTAGGGTTTGTGGAGCCATGTGCGAAGTCTTGGTGTGGGGCCTAATTTGCATAATTAGGCCCCACCCATTTGCAAATACACAAATCTGCATATTTTGCATAAATGTCTATCACATGCCTTGGGCCCTTTTTAGTCCCAGCACTTTGTACCCCTTAGCTTCCCACACAGAGCACCCCCTTGCCACTTGTCTCACAGATCCATCCATCCCCTTGCTTAAACCACCCCCAACATGCCAAAGTACCCCCTCATCTAGCCCCCTCTCCCAGTTTCCCATCCTGCCAATACAAGGAGGGAACAGGAGGAGATGGAGGGCAGGACTTTATTTATTTTTTGCAAGAATTTTCAGTAATAGTAAAAACACATGAAAATAATCAAGCAAAAGTGTTCATATATAGTAATAACAAAACAAATGTCTTTTTCAACAAGACATTTAGTCCAGGTACATAATGCTAAGGTCCGAGCGCAGCTGCTCTATAGGGCTGAACTCTGGGCTCCTTTTTTGGCCCATAGGGTCAATCAGATTCAAGCAAAATTCCTGATGGGTTTACTGGGGACCTCAAAGAGCCTCCGTATGTGGCTGCTAGAATTGAACTGGGGCAGAAAACCTGGCAACAGGTGGCGATTGAGGCTACAGCAAAATTTTGGTGCAAACTGTTTATCGGTCACTGCTCGGAATTGCAAAAAGGGGTGACTCAGGACCCTTTTGTGGACCCCTGGCTAGGTGCATGAGAGAAGTACCTGGAGAAAATGGGGATTCCTAAAGGGTACCTGAAGCATAAACCTCTGGAGCAGTCAGGAAGGAGGTGCTTGTTAGAATCAGCGATATAGAGAGACAATTGGAGATTGGTAAAATAAGAGCTTCTCCACATCTAACTGATTATCTCGCCTGGCTGCCTGCCCCAGGACAGATGGCTAAATATTTGCGGGCCCCTATTTCTACAAAGGCTAAACAACTTATCTTCTGAGCCCCCCACACAACAGTACCCCTCTCTGTGGCAGACATCTGCTGCTACCCGCTGATGCCCACTGTTTGTGCCTGACTGATGCCCACCACCCACGCACCCTCCCGCACACCAGTGAGCTCGCTCCAACAGATAGAGCCTTTCTTGTCCTCAAAGTAAAAAAAAAGTTTACAAACCTGGCAGCTGTGCCCGCCGCTTGCTCCTCATCTGAGGAGCCAGCCACCACCACCGAAGGTCCAAGGGCATCGACCTCCTCCTCCTCCTCCAAGACCACCAAGTTGGACCCCAGCTGGGGAATCATCACAGAAGCCTTCTTCATTTTTTTTTTTTAAACACACAGCCAACCAGAACACAGTCAGTCACCCACCACACACCAACACTCACCAACCAGTCAAACAACACAGCCAAACCAAACACAAACAGCCAAAACACATCAACCGAACAGTCACTCAGCCAAACATACACTCTCTCACCACACAGCACTTCACGCACTCGAATTTCCGGTTTCCAGCGCGATCACGCGCTCTCGCGATACTTTTCCGAATGGCCGAACCGAACTGAACACGACCGAACCGAATGGGCGAACCCTAACCGAACCTGGCAAATGACCCCAACGCAGGAACCGAACGGAACGGCTGAACCCAAACCGCAACCTGTTCGCACATCCCTAACCATAGCTAGATCTTTCATGAGACCATGGCCCTGTGTGACCTGTGGCATTCCCAGGCCGTTCAACTGCTCCTGTGCAGTCCTGATACCCTCTCTGGTGCCTATGCGAGTCTGAGCTCCGGCCTTCGCTACTTTGGCTATGAGACCAGTGCTTGCGAGTGCCAGCTGCATGCGGAGGCGCTGGGTCTCCGTCCCTTTCCCAATGGGCGCATTCCGGAGATGAGGTGCTCTCATGTGGGGTGGTCTGCAGTGGAGATCGTGTCTGCCCTCTCTGTGTGCAGCCTGGCTGACTTCACGACCTGTCTGGTGGAGGGGGGCCCTGCCCTGGCTGTTTCCTTCTTTGGCTGCGCCCACGGGGCCCGTAGGTACCAGCGCTTACATGGGGTGGTGTATCACAGCCTGTTGGAGCTTGGGCACCTTCCATGGCCCCCTGCTGCTGACTATGGCTTGTCGGAGCCCACCGAAGTGGAGCTGGTGGTGCTGGCTGGTGTGTGTGTGGTCCCATGATGATGTTCAGGTGAAGCTCGCTGTGCAGGATCCATTCGAGGCCTACTACCTTGTCGCCCACCACATGTCTGCGCTGGGCTACCATCGGGGCATGCTTCAGTGGCCCCACTATGTGCATTTGGTGGGCCACCCCACCATGGGCCCCTTCGTGACCCCCTGCAGCTGACTGTGAGTCACCCTGTGTCTTCAGTTGTCTGGATGCCGGCCACGCCGTGTGCTCCCGCCTCCTCCCTGCCACCTTGGGTCGCTTTCCGCTTGCTCCATGCTGTACCAGGCTCGCTGCTGTTCTGGCTGGTTCCATGGGTCCGTTGCCCTTGCCTGTGTCTCTGGGCCCCCTCCTTGGGCACCTCCTGGCCTTCTCTACCTGTGGTATTACCCTCCATGGCCAGCCCCTCCTGTGGCTGTGTCCTGCTCTCCGAGCTGGCTACCGGCTCTCCGGGTGGTGTTGTCTTTCCTTGGCTGACCGCCCACTCACCTGTGCCCGTGGCCCGCCCTCCCGCCACCTGGATGCTTCTGTGACTGTGCGGGTCTGGAGCCCGCAGATTGTGCTTCACGGCTTCCTCCGGGGGTGGGGTGGGGTTCGCCTGTGCAGCGCATCAGTTCCGGCTCGCCTCCATCCCCGTCAATGCCATTGCGCCAGCACGGGGGATCCGTGCCTGCCTCCTGGACTTGCCTTGGACTGCTCCGGTGCTGTCCCCTGCTTGTTTGCCCTCCCCGTGATATTGCTCTGTCCCTGTGGGGACCCCTGTGACTTGGGTGGCCTGTGTTGCTGTTGGGTGACCCTTGCTGGCTGTGCTGTTGGTGGGGTTCTGGGTGCCGTTCCCCTTGTCCTGGTCTGTCCCCGGGCTGGTCCCCTCCGCTTCCTTGTCCTGGGTCTCCCTCGCCCCCCCCGTCCATTGTGCTGTGTCTGTCAGCTGTCCCGGTGTGCTCCCCCCTTCCTTCCTTTCCCCTTCGGGTGTGTTTGCATCTGGGCATATGTTTGTGTTTTGTGTTCTGCTGTATCCTCAGTTTCCCTGTGCCTGTTGTGTGAGCCACCTTGGCCGCTCATTTCCCTTCTCCCCCTCCCTTCCCGTTTCCCTTGTGTGGCCATTTCCTTTAGGCACTTTTGGCTTCCTTTGCCCTTAGTCGGCCATGTCTGCCTCCCGCCTCACCCCGGTGTCTTCTGGGTGTTCTGACCCCGGCCCGGAATCGGCATCATGTCTGTTGCTCTGCCCTGGGCTGTCGTCCATCCATCTGTTTCCTTGCTGTGGTCCCGCTCCTGTCACGTCTGTTCGGGGCTGTCCTGGACCATGGGTGGGTGGGTGGTGGGTGGGTTGGCTGGCTCTCCACTGCTGGGGATCCACCGTGGTGACCCGGGAGGGTGTAACATCTGAAATTACCCACTGTCAAATTTGATTATATTATTATCACTATTGCCATGCGGCAACCCCTGTATCAGGCCCTGCACTCCACTTAGGACTAGATCCAAAGTAGCTCCACCTCCTTGTTGGTTCCAGGACCAGCTGCTCCCAGAAATAGTCATTTATGGCATCTAGAAATTTTACCTCCATATCACGTCTGGAAGAGACATTCATTCAGTCAATATAAGGATGCTTGAACTCACCCATTATTATCATGTTACTGACTTTAGTAGCCTGTCTAGTCTCCCCTAGCATTGTATAGTCCATCTAACAATCCTGGTCAGGGGGACGATAGTATAGCCCCATTGCTAACACTTTCCCATTATGCATGGAATTTCTATCCATAGAGCTTCGACAGTACAGTTCCCTTCCTGTACATTTTTAATCCTACTTGACTCAGTGCTGTCTTTAACATATAGAGCTACCCCACCACCAGCTCGATCTACTGTCATTCCAATATATTTTGTACCTCAATATTATACTGTAACTGTCCCATTGGTTATCTTCGTTCCACCAGGTCTCTGAGATGCCTATTATGTCTAGATCTTCATTTAGTGCCGTAGACTCTAATTCTCCCACCTTACTTTTTTAGACTTCTACCATTTGCATATAGACACTTAAATGTATTATTTTTATTTTTATTCTTTTAATAAGGAGAGAATATTTTATTTTTATTATTTCAGTTTCAAATTTTAAATCAAACCATGAAAAATTACCCTGTCATTCCACCAGAATTACAGGCTTTTAAAAAAAATAAATTGATTTACATTTAACAAAAGATAAAGGAAATACATTTAGAAACTCTGGGTGAAATGACAGTGCATTAGTTATTTCAGTAGAAAGAATATGGCTATTGCTAAAACAAAATCAATGACATTGCAGAAAAAAGCAAGCACTTTCTGATTAATTTCAAATGATCACATAATCATCATTTGAATAAAACTAGCCCAGCAGAATATTAGTATTCAATTACCCCAATTCTCTATGCTGCTTCTTCACTTTTGACATTTGAAAAGGCAGAATTATTTGGAAAGAAACTCTAAAATGGAAAAAAATATGAATTAGTATTTCTTTTTACCTTGCAGAAGAACAGGGTTGGGAGAACATCAAAATATCCTGCTTCCTATCTGTCGCCTGAGTGGGAGGAAGGGTATTTTGGATATTTCAAAGAGAATGGGTGATTTCAGACGTTACGGGTGGGCGGTTCACCACGGTGAACCCCCAGGGGGGGTGAACAGAACAACCGCGCCCCGGGGTGAACAGAAGCCCCTAACAGACGTGACGGGATCGGGACCATGGCCGGGAACCGGGCTGATCCACCACGGACCGGGGCAGCATAACAGACATGCAGCCGATCCCCAGCCATGGTCAAAACTCCCAGAAGGCACCGGGCAGGGGCGGGGCACAGACATGGCCGCCGAAGGGCAAATGAAGCCAGACGGCTCAAAAGGGAACGCCCACACAAGGGAAACGGGAAGGCAGGGGGGAAGAGGGAGAACAGGCTGACAGGTACCACACACAGCACATGCACACACACAGCGGACCCGCGGCGGGACGCACTGCAAGACCACACGCCCAGGCGCACGCGCACACACACACACACACACACACACACATGGGAAAGGTCGGGAAGGGGGGGCAGGGGTGCCAGGAAAGCAGCACAAGGAACAACAGGAGGGACGAGGGGGGGCACAGCTAAGGGGCAGGGCACAGGCAGCAGCAACCCCCACAGCACCCCAGTCCACAGAGGCGCCCCCACAGCAATGGAGCCAGTCTCGGAAAGGGGGGGCCGGGACCCCCAGAACAAGGCACGATGGGGGCCCGCACTGCACAGGGAGCCCGGCGGGGAGGTTCCAGGAGGAGAACGGTGGCCCCACAGTCACAGAGGGGCAGATGGAGGGCAGACAGGTCCGGAGGAGCCCTGATGCAGGTCCAGCGACACTCCCCCACCCGGGGAAGGAACACGGTCCAGTCTGGGGGCACCCGAACCCCCAGGTCACGCAAGCACCCAAGGGGGGGTGCAGCAGGTGCCAGGGCCAGTGGGAGCGGACCGGGAGCTGCACATGGGCGGGCCGAGAGGCCACACAGAGCGCCGCATCCAGCCACTGGGATGGGCACCCGGGGGGGGCTGGAGGGGGCCCAGGGCCACAGACAGGGGCAGAAGCGCCCCACGAAGCAGGCGGGAGCACACCATGGTGGAGACAGCAGGGCGGGAGCAGGCAGCAGGGACCGGACCCCCCCGGCCCGGGGCGGGAGCCCACACGGGGGAATTACACATGGGGGCCCGGGAGGAGCAGTAGGTGTCACAGGCCGCCGCTGGGGGCCACCGCGGCCCCGGGGCCCGGGTGCCCCGCCCGGTGAACCAGGTGGGGCCAATGCAGCAAGCCCCAGTGGTACCCCTGCATGGACATGTGGTGGGCAATCAGGTAGTAGGCCTCAAAGGGATCAGGCACGGTGAGAGCCAGCTGGACGTCCACACGGGCCCACACCCCCAACAGGGCCAACAGCTCCACCGCAGAAGGCTCCGGCACACAGCAGGCAGCAGAATGGGGCCAAGGAAGATGTCCCAGCTCCAGCAGCTGATGGTACACCGCCCCATGGGTGCGCTGGTACCCACGGGCCCCGTGAACACAGGAAAAGTAGGACACGGACAAGGCAGGCCCACCCTCAGCAAGGCACTCCGTGTAGGTGCTCAGACTGCACACCACCAGCACAGACACGGTCTCAGACCTGGGCCAGGGCACATGAGAGCACAGCTTCTCCGGGATGCGCCCCTCAGGGAAACGAACCAGCCCCAGGGCCTCCGAGTGCAGCCGGCAATCACGAGCGCTCGCCTCATAGCCGAAGTAATGCAGTCCAGAGCTCAGGCTCTCAAAGGCACCCACATGGCTCCCCAGGGTGCCCAGGA
>QEPC01006240.1:3669784-3696083 GCA_003113815.1 Sphenodon punctatus
TGTCGCTTTCTCTGCCTCCGCTCTCTTCCGCCTCCCTCCTCGCTCCATCCCGCCACGCTTGCTTGCTGCTGATTTCGCTTTAAATCTCCCTCCGGTGGTTGCGTTGTTGCTGGTTGCCCGGCAGCGACGCTGCATGCCTCGTCCCTGGCTGCGGCTCGTTTCCTTTGGTTCTGCCCGGGGATTGGCGTCCAGACGCTACTTTTCCTTGGTTCCCGGTGGGGGTCTGTTTGACCACGCTTCCTGGGATATTCCCCCGGCTAGCCCGGGAAGCGTGGTTGAACTTGACCCCATGTGGGTATTGAGCATGATGAACATCTGGCGCGCGCCAAACAGACGTTCAAGGCCCTTTGGCCCCGCCGCGGGATTGAGCATGGTTCACCGTGGTTGAGCGTGATCTCGTAACGTCTGAAAATACCCAATGTTATGATCCCAGAAGCTACAGTTTGGACAGCCAAGGAATTGAGAGCAGGAAAGGGATGGGACAAGATGTCAAAAGGACAAGAAGTGATTCAACAGCTGGATCTTTTTGCTCCATCAGCTGATGGATGTGACATCTGTCTGGAAAAAACAGAAAAAGCCACTATTATCACTTAGTAAAACAAAGGACTCAATGCTGAAACCACTGCCTCTGGAGAGGGAGGCTCATTGAAGTCCTGTGGGCTTCAGTGGGAGAGGCAGCAGTTTGAAAACACCCTACATTAAATATTTGGGCTGCAATCCTCAAACAAGACAATAGCCTGCTGGAGTCCATGTTCTGTCCGTGCAGCCCCCACTGGCATGTTTTAGTGTGTAGACCTAACAAACAGGCAGTCCCCTGCGTGCATTTCATGTGCTGGTGGTAGCTGTCACTCAGTACCACCACTCAGTGCTTTCCATGTCTCCAGCCTTTGCTCTGATGGAAAAGGGAGGAACAGCCAGAAAAGGCTTTCCCCCTGGCAATGACCTCCCCTTTCCAGCAGAAGCAGTGCTATCATTCTCCCCCAACTGACGGGCAGCTGTAAGAGGAGAGAGTGATCACTCTCTCTCAGCTGAGAGGCGGTTGCAAGAGGAGAGAGCAATCACACCCTACATGTCCTGAGGAATATCGGATTGGAAAAAATTAAAATTCTGTGAAATATCTACTAATGTAGATAATGGAAAATGATCACCGTGTAGGATTATAGAAAAATTGAAAAATCTGCTCGAATATATAGCCAGAATAATAATGGAATCAATCATGCTTAGATTGTAAGCCCTTTATGGATAGAGGCGTGCCCGAAACTGTTGATTGTACAATGCCTGATACATTGCTGGCACTATATAAATAATAATAAATTAATAATTAATAATAATTAATGTTAGTCCCTATATGAGAAGTATAGGTAAAATTAGCCTTTGTGTCAGTTGAGATTCTTCCATTTAAAACTACCAAACCAAATCTGTCCCCCAAATGATCAAGAATCAGACCAGTTTGGTTGGTATGCAAGTCCAAAGAATTCTGAGAAAAAGAGACACTAAACAGTATCATGGAAACTAGAGTTCATTTGATCATTCAGAGAATAACTGAGCCTTGCATCAGAATCTCCTGCAATAATGAAATATGCTGCCGGGAACCTGTAATTAAATTAATTAAGAACCTCGTCCAACCATACATCCTCCAAATAAAGAGGGGAAGAAGGACAAGGGATATAAACATTCGTTAGCAATACCTGACCTACAGATACTGGTACTGGGTTAGTCAGTCGCAAATGCCAATACTAATGACAAGGTCACACCCTGCTCTGCTAGACCTGCAACTCTGACATCACCCTCTGCGTACTTGCTGGACTGTGTTACAAGGCAATTCACTCGCTTCTGAACAATTGTTGAGTTTTCTTTTTACATAGCTAGATTAGGACAATCAAGTCAGAGAAATTCAGAAAAAATTAAACAGGGAAAAGTACTCCTTCAGAGTGGTTCATTCTGTAGAGCAACTCTTGCCATCCATATAGACAGCTAATCCTGCAAATGCTTCTAATCACTTATGGAGAAATACTGCCCAGCCCAGTGCAGAAGACCAGCAAAGTTTCCTCACTAATTAAACTCCATTTAAAGCTTGGGTGTTGTGCAGTGTAGACTTCCTACAGCGCCAGGTACAACGCTGGCGCTATATAAATGCTTATAATAATTATTATTATTATTATTGCTAATTATTATTATTATTAATAAGATTGAATAATCCCCTTGACTTCAGCAACACAAATCAAAACAGTAAGCACAACAGGCCAGATCTGAATCCCTAGCTTTCTCTGATGTTCAGGATTTCAAGTTTAATGGGACTGCTACTTTGAGTAACTGCTCACTAATGAAAGTAAAGGGCTCACAGTTTTAGCAGCCTCTCTGAGGTTGTGATGAATGGATAACCACAACATGGCCCATATAAATTCACATCCATCTTATTCAGTGTAATATGCCGCAGAGCTTTTCCGCAGTTCCTATGGCAAAATTCATAATCAAAATGTGTTGTATTACAAAAAGAGTTAAAATCAATCAGGAGAGAAAAGAAAGGCGAGAAAAGGAGTGTGCTTAGAGACTAATAATTTTGACTAATTTATAATGCTCTCATAGGAAGTCCCATAGTCACAAAGCAAAGGTCACAAAGAGTTAAAATCAATCAGGAGAGAAAAGAAAGGCGAGAAAAGGAGTGTGCTTAGAGACTAATAATTTTGACTAATTTATAATGCTCTCATAGGAAGTCCCATAGTCACAAAGCAAAGGTCACAAAGAGTTAAAATCAATCAGGAGAGAAAAGAAAGGCGAGAAAAGGAGTGTGCTTAGACTAATAATTTCTGCTAATTTATAATGCTCTCATAGGAAGTCCCACAGTTATTTGATGTATTTAACCATGCTCGATAGCATCACAAAGGTGTGACCAGAATAAAGACTGATTGAAGAGAAATAGCATGCTCTTTATTCTCATTTACAAACAATTTTCTTGAGTGATTATTTCATTGTGGTACAATGACAATGGCTAATTTCAGACGTTACAAGATCACAGTCAACCACATTGGGTATCTTCAGACGTTACGTGAACACGGTGAACCACGGTGAATACCCACCTGTGGTCACCGTGTCCCGTACGTCTGTTTGCGGGCCGCCACACGTTGCGCCGCGTGGCCCCAGCCCCTCCCACTTTCCCCACCGGGATCCCCCCGGCACGTCTGTTGTGCCGTTACGGGGTGACCCCGGCGGGAAACAAAGCCGGTGGTGCCGGTACGGGGCCAAAGGGCCCCGTATCGTCTGAAAGTACCCATTGAACCACACTCATCCTGCGGTGTGGCCAAAGAGCCCCAAACATCTGATCGGCGGCATCCAGATGTTCACCACAGTCAATCACCAGTAGGGGTCAGACCCAACCACGGTTCTGGGGTCGGGACAGGACCATTGCTGGAATTGTGGTCAAAGAGATTCCCACCGGGAAACCGCAAAACGTAACCACTGAATGGCAACCACCAGCCAGGATCATACAAAATGATCCCCAGCCATGGCGAAAGCACGCTGTGTCACTGCCAGGCAATGAGCAGCAACACACAGACCGGGGAGGGAGATTTAAAGGGCACACAGCAGCAGGGGAACGTGGTGGGCTGGAGCAAGGCAGAAGGGTGAGGAGAGTGGAGGGCTAGTGAGGAAGGGAGGAGGTGGTGTTGGTGTTGGAGGCGGTGGCGGAGGAGCAGCAGCCAGGGCAGGCCGCCCCAGAGGGGACAACCAGCCAGGGGATGGAGGCACCCCATAAACGGGTAAGGAGAGCAAAGGCGGGCCTGCACAGGGGCACAAAGGGGTCGGTTCCCAGTGGGAGGAAGCAGGGAGGCAGGCCATGGGCCAAGGATCGAGGCACCTAACCCCCCCCGTATGATCCACAGACCCGGAAATGGGCTTAGGAGCCAGAGCCCCCGGAGGAGACCGGCGGAGGGCAAGTGGAGGAGGAGGAGGAGCAGGTGGGCATATGCGGGAGATGTCGGTGCCAGCGAGGGGGGCAATGGGGGCACAAGGAGACCCAGGACTTTATCAGGATCTGGGGGTCCCTGGAGCACCAGTTGGAGCTCGCCGTGAACAAGAGGAATGAGCATGTGTTCACGGAGATTGTGCGGGACATGGAGGTGGTGGGGCACCACAGGACCGTGGCCCAATGCCGTTCCAAGGTCAAGGCGCTCAAGAGGGGGTACAAGGCCATAAAAGACAACAACTGGCAGTCTGGACATGGAGCACAGACTGCCCCCTACTATGACACCCTGGACTGCATCCTTCAGATGAAGGGCTCAATAGTTGCCCCATGGCTCATGGGGAATGCTGTGGTTCAGGGCAGGTAATGGGCAGATGTATCCCCACTCCTCACAGCCCCGCCCACAGGCACCGATCCCAGGGGGCCAGCCCACTTGGAGGAATGCCCCAGGACCTCGGGGAGCAACAGGCCCCCCTCACAAATCAGCACCGGGAGCCCACACCCGCAGTCCGACTCGGGCGGATCCAAGGCCGGAACACTGGTCACCCTCAGCCAGTGGACACGGGGAGCACAGCCACACAGAGGGGCTGGCCTCGGAGGGCTCCAAGATGGACATAGAGGGTAGGCATGCAGGTGGGGCAGAAAATGGACCATAGGGGGTGGGCCCAGGTGTGTGGGGCCCCCACAGGGCACGGGCCCATCCCTGCGGCCCCCAGGAATCAGGGAACATGGGAAGGGGGTTGGGGTGCATGGGGGCCTACCTGGGCACAGAATGGGGGGGGGGGACAGGTGCTTCTGGCTGGACCCCGGTGCCAGTGAGTGGCGGGGACAGTGGGATGGGGACCTGGCCCATGGAAGGGTAATTCAACCCCCCCCACATTCATTCCCCAACAGGTCCACACACGTCCCAGCACATGAGACCACCAGGCAAGGGGGACAGAGGGGAGCAGCTGCAGCAGCAGCCGGTGGACCAAGGTGAGGTACCATGGTGGTGGTGGGCCCAATGAGGGTGCACAAAGGGCATGGAGGAGTGGGGGAGGCATGCCCCCCCTGGCTCCGGGGCAGAGCGGCAGGGCCCACGCATCCTCCTCCCAGTCCCACCCAGCCTCTGGAGGCAGCAGCCACCAAGGGGGGCCCCGCCGGCACCATTGGCACCATGACTTCCCCCCCCATCCCACCCCACCAGCCAGTCCAGACATGGAGGCCTCCCAGGGCATGGTCAGGGATACCGACAGGGGGGGTGAGGGGAGGTCTAATAGATCAATGGCGCCCACAGGGCAGCTGAGGGGATGGCCCAGGAAGCAGCAGGGGAAGGGGACAGGGGAGGGGGAGGTAGGGCAGGGCAGGGAGCAGCAGGGTGGGGGAGGGGGACAGGGGACACATAATGTTAAATAAATGCACGGGTGTACCCAATCTAATTCTCTATTGTGTGACAAGCATCATTGGGAAGGGGCTGGGGGATCACTGTGGGCAAGGCCTGAGGACAGGTGGAACCTGCTGAGGGGAGGCCCAGCATGCTCAGGTCCTGGCATTGATGGTGATACGCCTTGCTGGGGCAGCGCGGATCCACTTGGCATAGCAGTACTCCCTTGGGTTCTCTGCATTCATATAGAGTGGCACAGATCCTGGTGAGCGCTGAGGCATGGAGGATGCCAAGGCGGCCCCATCGGTCTCACAAATGTTGTGCAAGACACAGCAGGCACCGATCATGAGGGCCAAGGTCTCCACAGTGAAGTCCAACTGACCTGCCAGGCACCTCCAGCGCTGCTTGAGGGCACCGAAAGCCCTCTCAACCATGGTCCTCGAGGCGCATAACCAGGTGTTGAACAGGCTTCCTGGGGACCGGGTACTCCTTCATGATCCAGCGGAGAAGGGGATAGGTCGGGTCCCCCAGGATGCAGGGGGGCATCAGCACCCCCTCGATCCTGGACATCCGCATGTCAGCGAGGTTCCCCACGTACATCTGGGCAAAGAGAGGTGAGATGGTTAGGATCCATGCATCATGGCTGCATCCGGAGTGGCCCATGATGTCAATGAACCAGCCCGGGTGGTCCACAACTGCCTGGAGCTGCAGGGAGTGGTACCCGTGTCAGTTGATGTATTCCGCCGCCTCCCCATTGGAGCGGCAGAGGATCTCTATGTGGGTGCCATCCACAGTGCCCAGGAAGTTGAGGAAGCCACCAGACTTGAAGCTGGCCATCACGGCCGCCTGGTTCATGAGCTGGATCGCACGGTCCAGGAGCATGGCCTCGCAGATATCACGGAGGATGCCTGTGACTGTGCTCCGTCCCACACCGAAGTCCTGTGCCATGGACCAGCAGGAATAAGGGGTTGTCAGTGCCCAGACGGCTATGGCCACGCACTGGGCCACAGGTATGGGGGTGCGCATGGGGGTGCATATCCGCTCCAGCCAGGGCACCGACATCTCTGCAAGGCGCAGGAAGAACCACCTATCCATGTGGAAGTGTGTCCTCCATGATGCATAGTTGCACCGAGCCAGGGCCCCGGCCCACCATTCCTGTGCCTGCTCTGTGACCCACGGACGCCTTTCTATGGGCATTGCAAGCATGGCAGCACGTCCCATGGCATCCTGGTGGCAGTGGTGCCACCTGGCGGCTTCGCGAAGACCAGCTGCCCACCCTCGGGTGAGGCGCAGGGCCCATTGGTACACCCAAGATGTCCACAGGGCCCTAACCCTGCCCTGGGTGTGCTGGCACCCATGGTGGGCATGCCGGGCGGCCACAGCACTCCTGGCTAGGCACCCCTGGATGTGGGCACCCACGTGGAGCAGGTCAGTGGTGAGGCTCATGCGGTTGGTGTGTGCCTGGAACCACTCTGCACATAGGGCCAAGTGCATCCAACATGTGCCCCTCTGGCCCGCATCCATGGTGAAGCGTGCCTATGGTGCGGTCTGGTGCATGGCTCTCATACCCGTGCCCACCCCTGCTCTGTGCCCCACTGCCAGCTTGTCGGTGGCTGGTGTGTGGGTGCTGGACTGCCCCTCCCCCAGGTTCACCTGTACTCCTGGCATGGGGGCTCGTGCCCCGGGCCCGCATATTCCCGTCCACGCTGTCCGCAGCTGATTACGTTTTCATCTTCTCCCTGCTATCAGTGCTTTCTGGACAGTCTGTGCACTCGGTTCCTGCAGCTGTGCTGGGTCTGCTCCCTACGCATCGCTTGCTAGCCATCCCATGTTGCGGCCTGTGGGCTTATCACGTGTCCTTGGAGCTCCCCTGCTTCCCTCCCCAGCCCACATGGGAACGTGGGCCCCCTCATTCCTTGCTGTTCAGACCATCTGCCTGCAGGACCATGGTCGGCTGTGCTGCCCCGGGTCTCCCGCGGCCCGGTTCACCTTGCAACCCCCATAGCTGGACCTTCTGGGAGACCATGGCCCTGTGTGACCTGTGGCATTCCCTGGCCGTGCAACTGCTCCTGTGGTGCCCGGATACCCTCTTTGGTGCCTATGCGAGTCTGATCTCTGGCCTGCGCTACTTTGGCTATGAGGCCAGCACTCACGAGTGCCGGCTGCACGCGGAGGCGCTGGGCCTCTGTCCCTTTCCCAATGGGTGCATTCCAGAGATGAGGTGCTTGCATGTGGCTTGGTCCCCGCTGGAAACAGTGTCGGCCCTCTCTGTGTGTAGCCTGGCCGGGTTCATGACCTGTCTGGAGGAGGGGGGCCCTGCCCTGGCTGTTTCCTTCTTTGGCTGCATTCACGGGGCCTGTGGCTACCAGAGGTCACGTGGGGTGGCGTATCACCGCCTGTTGGAGCTTGGGCATCTGCCCTGACCCCCTGCTCCTGACTATGCCTTGTCGTAGCCCAGCGGAGCGGAGATGTCGACGTTGGCTGCTGTGTGGTCCCATGCTGATGTTCAGGTGGGGCTCACCAGGCCGGATTCTTTCAAGGCCTACTACCTCGTCACATACCACATGTTGGGACTGGGTTACTGCTGGGACATGCTTCAGTGGCCCCACTACGTGCATCTGGTGGGCCAAACCGTCCCAGGCCCCTTTGTGACACCATCCAGCTGGCTGTGAGCCTCCCTGTATCTTCTGTGCCATAGATGTGTGCCCCTCCATGTGCTCCCTGCACACACACCCCATTGGCTCGGGGCACTGGCCGCTTGCTCCTTGCTGTTTTGGCCTCGCAGTTGTTCTGGCTGGGTCTGCTGCCTCCATTCCCCTCACCTGTGTCTCTGTGTCCCTCCATGGGCACCCCCTGGCCTTTGCTGTCTGTGGTGTTCCCCTCCCTGCTTGGCCCCCCCTTTGGCTAGTTCCTGCTGCCTGACCCCACTACTGGCTCTCCCCGTGGTGTTGTCGTCCCTTGCCCGGCTGCCCGCTCACCTGTGTCCGTGACCTGCCCCCCCCTCACCCCCTGGGTGCCTCCATGACTGTGTGGGTCTGGGGCCCCTGGACAGTGTCTCTCGGCTTCCTCCAGGGGTGGTGGTGTCTACCTGTGCTGTACGCCGCTCGCCTCTGTTCCCAGCTGTGCCTGTGCATCAGGGCATTGGATCCCTGCCATATAGACCTGCCTTGGACCGCTCCAGTGCCTTCCCCGGCTATGTTGCCCTCCCCCTGTGACTGTGCTCCATCCCCGTGCCTTTGGCTGCCTGTGTTGCTGTTGGGTGTCCCGTGCTGCCTGTGCTGTTGGTGGGGTTCTGGGTGCCTGTCACTGTGTCCTGGTCTGTTCCTGGGCTGGTCCCCTCCGCTTCCTTGGCCAGGGGCTCCCCCCCATCCGTGGTGCTGTGTGTGTTGGTCTTCCCGGTGTGCTCCCCCCTTCCTTTCCCGTTCGGGTGTGTTTGCGCCTGGGCGTGTGTTTGTGTTTTGTGTTCTGCTGTGTCTGTGGCTTCCCTGGGCTGTTTTGTGTGCTGTCTCAGCAGCTCTCCTCCCTCTCCCTTCCTGTTTCCCTTATGTGGGCGTTGCCTTTTGGTGCTTTTGGCTTCCTTTGCCCTCAGTCAGCCATGTTTGCCTCCCACCCCACCCCGGTGTCTTCTGGGTGTTCTGACCACGGTCCAGAATCGGTGTAACATCTGTTGTGCTGACCTGGGCCGTGGTCCGTCCGTCTGTTTACTTGCCGTGGTCCCGCTCCCATCACATCTGTTTTGGGCTTTCCTGAACCACGCGAGGGGGTTAGCCAGCTCACCATGTTTGGGAATCCACTGTGGTGATCTGGGAGCGCATAACGTCTGAAATCACCCAATGTGTCTGTGGGGGGAAGCAATCTTTTCCATTGTTGATTGGTCATTCACTTCAATTTAAAGCTGTGCTAAAAATATTTTTACTGTGGTCACAAATAGTTGCAGATTAATATTTTTAAGAGGTTTGTACAAAAACCACACCAAAACGGTTAAACAAAAACTGGAAATTTCTATTTTACTTATTGTGGTTTAGTGTCAATAGCCTGTCTTGGGGCTGATTTTTATGACTGGATATTGATTTTGTGTCTGCTAAAATATATCATAAATGCAAATTGCTGGCATTTTTAACCAAGGCAACAAAGGTGCATTTTGCCCAACTTTGCTTCACATTTTTGTCATCAACATAGTTGGCAAAAGAGTGGGTGTCTCCAGATGAGACAGGGAGGGGAGGCGGCTACTATGCCTTGGGTAGCCTTACCCCTTCCTGAGCAGGTGGGCATTGCGATGCAGTGCATTGTGTGGGCAGCAGCAGAGTCAGATGTTCCCTCCCTCCCCGGGGTGGGGTGAACAGCTGCCTGCTATGCAACATGCCTTCAGAACTATTACAAGGACGTGCATGAAGGAGCCTTACCATATGGGGTAAGGCTGTCCAGGGTGAGGCAACCCATTCTGCCGGGCCCATTCTGCCTGCCCCACGGTGAGCTTTGTGTCAGAGCTGAGAGTGACAGATGCTGGTACCTGTTGCACGTGGTCACGTCACAGCCAGGATTTGGCTTTCAGTCCAGCTGGGTGGATCAGGGGAAGGGGAGCTCAGAAGAGTGCATGCCCCTCTTCTAACCCTGACAAGCAGCTGACTGGGGCAGGGGGACCCAGAGGTGCTGTGTGGGCACTCCTCTGGACTCCTTCTCCCCCGATCAGTTGTTTGCAAGGTGGGTAGAGGAGCATGCGTGTGCTTCTCTAGGCTCCCCCTCCCCTCCAGTCAGCTGTTTTTAACATAGATTAGGGGGAGGGGAGCCTGCACTCTTCCCAGGCTCCCCTCTCCCCCAATCCATCTGACTGACAGCTGATCGGGGGGTGGTGGTGTCTGGGAAGAGGGTGCATGCTCTTCCAAGGCTCCCCTTCCCCATCAGCTCTCAGGTGGGGGAGTGGGAGGAGCACACACCCTCCACTGCCCCCCCCAGCAGCTGTCTATTGGCAGCAGGTCCAATGTTGCACCTCTGCGGGAATTGGAGCCTCTAGCCCCTGACCATGGTAGTGACTCTGGCAGGGACTGGCCAGCCTGGCCTCCCTGCAACTGTGTGGCCAGCTCCCCACATTTGCCCTGTTGTGTTGTGGTGGCGGCAATTGCCCTCGTGGGGCTGCACGGTGATCAGGCCCACATCGCTCATGTGGGGACACCCAGTATCTTAGGCACTTGGATTCTTAGCTTAGCTGAATGTAGATCACGGGATAAAGACCATTTTTAGGAGACTTTTCTTTAACTGATGAAATCTGAATCATCTCAACTGATTGGGTTATTGCAAGAGCTAGAAAAAGATTTACTCTTTGATCCGCAAACATTGCTATCTATTTTTATATACAAAGAGAATAGTGTTTCTAGGGATCTAATAGAAATTCCTTAACATAGATGAAAATCAAAACCATGACTTCAAAGGGCTTTGAACCATGTTTATAGGATATAAAAATATAGTAGGTGTATTTTTTTACCAGATGATGAATCTCTGCATTCATGTTAATAATGTCTAGGTTTTGCTTCATATTAACCGTAGGTCAGTGGTCCTTAGTTGAAATTCTATAGCCTTTAGCTATCCTGACCTTTATTTTTCAGCTTGATTACAAAAAACCCCTTGTTAATAGCAAACCTCTTGCGGATAAAATCCCTTCAGTGCTATCAGGTATCCTGGGAGACTTTAGATATCTGATTTCTGAAGGTTCACAGTTATTTATATACTTTCTAGTACAAATAGCCTTTCTTCACTTTATTAAGGTGTCAAGATGAAGGAGGAGAATAACAAGCACATTCAGTGCCAGAATTCACAGACTGCAAAACACATGCAATAATTATTACAACTGAATGCATGTCTGTGAATGATCATTGACTCAGGGGTAGAGGCTAACAAAGGTTTAAGATGATGAAGGTTATTACATTGTAAGATTGGAAATGTGTGGTCTTGCATCCCAGTTGCAGCCCTCTTGGGATTTTGGTACATCCTATGTCTCAAAGGTCTAACTGTGGATCAGATCCCTTCGATGACGGAGATGATGTAAATTAGTGTATCACTTCAATGGACCACCACTGTTTGATATCCCTGGAGGATCAAGCTCATTGCTACCTACAGGAATTTTAATCCAGTGGTGATAGGGAACAAAATTAACTAAATTCCTGGCTTGTTGCTGTTGTATTTTCTGAATTCATTTGAAAGTATGAAACTACAATTCTGCTTAATCAAAGCATTAGATGTGTTTTGCAAGACACAAAGTTTGCTGGAAAAATTTGAAAGTTTTTCCTTCCTACTTAGAACCATAGGACAAAATTCTCTCCTTACTTTTCTTTAAAGTTCATTGGGAATGGGATAAGGGCGGTGCATCCCATCCAACGTTTAGAGCAGGGGTTGCTGCCTCTTGTGATTCTAGCTGTTTTCACACAGACGCCCTCTCCCTTGCACATGTGTCCGGGGGGGGGGCGCCCGTGCGAATGCCGTGGTGGTGTGGTGTGGGTGTGTGTCGGTGGGCACCCGTGGGAGGGGTGGGCACACCGTGGGCATGCACACTCCATCCATCACCCATGCCTGGAACAATGGGCGCCAGTGCCCGATGCTCCATGTGTGGAGATGGGTTGAGGTCCATGGGAACACGCCCCTACATATACCTGCGCCCGTTAGAAAAGGGCCTTTGACCCTGACACTCCCATTTTGCCCTATGGGAGTTGTGTCAAACGTGCTAGACATAGGGAGCGTATCAGTGCCCACATCCCATACAACTTTTATTTATTTTTTTTTATTTTTTTTTATCCCATACAACTTTTGACTTTCAGGGTAAACATTTTTAGTAGCTTGTTGCTGAGGTAGATATTTTTTTTGTTCTGTTTTTTGTTTTAAAAGCTCCACCAACCAACCCTACTACTACTAATTTCATAGCACAGGTAGGCATACACAGTGCTTTACAGTGACAGATTTTCAGAGACATGTCCCTGCCCAGTGGATTACAATCTATATGGACAAGGGTGAGGGAAAGACAGATGCACATTCCTGTTTTACAAATGAGGAACTGAGGCCAAGAGATTGTGACTTGCCCAAGGCAACCCGATGAGTTCATGGCTAGAGCAGAATTTGAGCCTTGGATTCCGAGTTCCAAGTCCAGCACCTTTTCCACTATACCACACCGGCTCTGGTTAGTGGCAGGCAGAGAGCACGTGTGGGGTGGAGGGAATAGGCTAATTAATTTTAATTTGCAGGACCAAAAGGGTTCTGGAGGCTCTTTTATTGGCCCTTTAGGAAGAAATTGGGAAACATGCCCTTAAGCATACTGGTCTGGGGTGTCTTCCACAGCTGAGAGGGACAATGTGGAAATTTACCTTTTTAACAACAGGACATGAAGGACAATTTTCTACCTGTCGGTAAATAGCTTCACTCTCATTGACATTAATGGATGGGGAATTGCTCTTTGAGGCCTAAAAGCACCCCACCCTCAACATTTAGCTGGAAAAGCATAAGATACAAGAGGTAACTCTGTGGGAATAAGATTAGTCTAGGGAGAAAGAAAGTGTGGTTGCTGCATTGCTTCCAAAAGTAATAGATGGAGGCAAAATAATCCAGGTGATATCTTTTATTGGACCAACTTGTGTTGGTAGAGGAATAAAGGCTTTCAAAGCACACAGAAGTCTTCCTCAGGCTGGGAACAAAAAAGGAAATCAGAGAGCAAAATTGGTACTCCTAAGTGTTTCAAACCAGAGGCTTAGGCCATCGGATTCCCTCTGGCCATGCAATGTGTTTTCTTTCAGGTTAGCACCAAGTCATTCGTCAGAACCATTCAAACAAAATGTTGAGATCAGTTCTTAGGACGAGTTCTTCCTCTGGCTATTATTGCACTTTCTGCTAAGACAGGGTCATCATTGTGAAATACCATTTCTAAAGATCAAAATGTACAAACAAGAGCAGTTTGTTTTCCTATACACCATGTTTTATACCACTTCAAACCCTTTCTCTACTTCCAAAAGTGCACCCCAGTTACACCGTAGTAGTTTCTGATATCAAAGTTTATTCTAAGCTTTCCCCACCCCCCCTACACAAGCAGATGCCCAAATCTGTGAGCATCCCCTCAGTTGTTTTCAACCCCAAGAGATGGCACTGTTCTAGTTTACAGGGAGGGAGGATGGGTGGGTGGTGGGCTAGCTGAGGGGGCTGGCTGGAGGGGGCCCCATCTCTGTGGGGTGTGCTGGTCAGGGAGGGTGGGCTGAGGGGGCTGGTGAGGATGGCGGGGGTGGGAAAGCGTTGAGGGGGAAACAAAAAACCCCACCTTACTTGTGCTGAAGGAAAAAGCTGGCTGGTTGCAGAAGACGGTGGGCTTGATCTCATACTGCGTGGATTGCGTGCACATGCGCATGTGCAACCACGCACAAACCACGCGGCTCTGCATTGTGGGCACATTGTGCCCTGTGGAAACTGAGCACGTGCGCGTGTGTGTGTGTGCGATCCGCAGGTCTTAGGATCGCAGCCATTGTCTGAAACAAAATGGCTGCTGAGTGCAGACTGTTAGGGGGCAAGGCAGGCACAGAGAGTTTTGCACTGCCTGCCCCTAGCCTATCCCCTTCTGTGCCAGCTCTGATTGCCACCAAATTGGATTTCAGTTAGCCTGCATATCCCCTCTCCTCCCGCCTCCTCACGCTCCTCCCCCTCATCTCCTTTCTCAACCAGCCTCATGGCAGGCATGCGGCAGGCAAGCAAGCAGCATGGTCACCATAACCACCACTGCAGGGCTATGAGTGTTGTGCGATGCCGTTTGACGACGAACACCATGAAATCATGTCCACTGTTTACTGTTTAGGTTTAAGTCCTTTAGTCTGTTATTGATCGCAACATTTGTGGGCCCACATTGGTTTTCGTGAGAATGAAAAAACATCAGTCCAATACTGCTGCTGGTGTGAAACCAAGCTCCCTGTGACGCTGGCTCATAAAGTCCAACAATGCATCAGCACCTACAGCAGCTGTGCCACTAGCCGATGTACCTCATGCACCTGCTGACACATTGTTCACAGCTACACTCTCATCTGCACTTGCTGATGAACCTCAAGTATCTGCCAATACAACGCCTGCTGTTGTACCACCAACACTTTCCTATGCGCCTGCCTCTGCCAATGATCAGGAAGTCAGGAAAGCTCACTCTGCTGTCAGAGATGCTGGCAGCACTACTTCTAAGCCAACCATGTCAGGACATAAGGACATTATGAAACTAGCTTCCAAGCCCATCAAGCAGGGTCTGAAAGACTATGCCTTCATCAAAACATTTTGTCAAAATGGCCGACACTACATTACGTTCATCAAGTGTCCCCCATTGCACATGAATGTGGAACTATTTACTCAAATGAGACAATTGAGAAGCATTTGGAGCAATCCTACCACAGTGAAAGTGTTAAAACACTCTGACTGTCAACCTTGACACCTGTGGAAAAGGCACAGACTTCCTCTGTGGGAAAAGCAATATCCAAGGCCAAAGAAAAACTAGCAGACAAAGTTGGAACCCTCCTCCAGCTGCCTGGCTTTTTCAGCCAGGAGAAATGAGGGAGAGGCAGAGGCCCCACCTCTCCCTCATTTCCCCTGACCGAGACTGACAGGCAGCAGAGGGGTGGGGCACAGAGTGTGGGAGCGGCATGGCCTCTGCCTCTCCCTCACTCCTGGTGGCCACCTCTGCTGCCTGTCAGTCGGAGTCGGCCGGGGGCCCCGTGCTCGGGGGCCCCAGCTCCCAGTTACTGTCAGGCTGGGTGCTGGGGACCCTGAGTGCAGGGCCCCCCCAGGAGCAGGGCCCAGGGCGGCTGCTCCGAGCCGTCCCATGGTAGGGCCGTCCCTGTGAGTGAGGTAGTGTCTGCTTCTCCCCATAACAGCGCGGAATCAGTATGTAGGTCTGAGATGGACTTTCAGTACTTGGCTCCAAACGCCCATGAAGAATTTCTGCAGTGCATCGTAGAAAGTGACAGGTGAAAGTGAACCCTGCAGCCATGGGGCACAAGGAATGCTGGATGTGGTCAAAGATGCCTGCAGCAAGACAGTTGGACCCACGGTGACTAGGCATATCTTCAGGCATGCATCCTCCCTTGTCACAGACGGAACATCTGTCAACACAGGCAAGGAGTCTGGTTTGTGGGCTTGCTCTCAGTACAAAATGAGAGGTGATGATCAAGAATGTTCTGTCTCTCTGTTGAAGATCTGGTATGGAGTCCACAAATCTAATCTTGCATGGAGGTTGACAAGTAACTCAATCAGTGAAGTTGAGCACATGTTCCAGCAGCTCGAAGGGCTGAGCACATATTTCCACATATCAGGTCTCAGGTTCAGAGAACTTCGGGACATTGCACAAGCCAACAACTGCCATCTTCTTGCCCTCCCCCAGATTTTCAAGGTCAGGTGGATGGAGTTTTCCTTCTCGCTAGTAAATTCAGTTGTAGTATCCTGGCATTTCCTAGTTCTCTACATGAAAAAGGCAGAGAAGGCAGAGTATGGGTTTATTGCATTCCTCCTTAATGAGGTTAAGCTCTTATTTCTGTCCTTTCTGGCTCACGTACTTATAGTCTTCAGTAGGTACCAGAAGCAGCTGCAAGGATACAGGGTCACCATCCTTGACGTAGAGAAGCTGATTACTGAGGTAAAAATCAAGGCTCACAGTGTTGAAAGAACAACATTTGCTTGGTGGGTGGGTCAAGGCTTTCAAGGATGAAGCTGTTAAACAGCTAGATGGAACAGTGATGCTGAAAGGAATTCAGTTTATGAGAAAGCCTAGGAGAAGCAACGCAAGGAAAACCACTAGAATGTATCTGACAGGAGAGATGTCAGTGCTGTCTGTAATGAAGTGGTCAGCTATCTTGCTGAGTTCTTGAATTGACACTTTGAAGTTGATGCTGCTCTTTTACAGGGTTTGAAGCAGGACTGAACTGAATAGTACTTCTGGGTATTCAGACCAATTTCCCAAGTTCCGAATAGTATGGGACCACTTCTCCCAGACCCAGGGAATGACCCACACTTTAATTCTGTGCTCCCACTGCAACAGAGAGGTGTGGCGTGGGAGACAGAGCAGTACCTCCGCCCTCTGTGGTCACCTTTCCGGGTTCCATGGGATAGCGCTCGAAAGAGGGAGAGAGCGGGCAGGTGGCAGGCAGCAGGGTCAGCGAGGGGGGCAAGCTGTGCCTACCGGGCAAAGGAGGCCCTCAGCATCCTCCTCAGCAGCACAGGTGGAGGAGGCCAGTCCTGCACAGGCTGAGGAGGAATTGCCCCTGCCCCCAGAGCTGCATGGTCTGACTTGTGCCATCAAGTCTGGGCATACAGCTCTGGACCAACTGTCCCAGGCATGTGACTCCTTAGCAGAGCAGCATTATGACCTGGAACATTGTCAGGTAGAGAATGTGGCCTACTGCACTTACATGAAGCAGACATGGCAGGCCAACATTATGTTCTGCTGGACCCTGCTGGAGCATGCTGGGGAGGGGGGCGAGCCAGGTGGGGCACCACCAGGCTAGTAGCTCAGGCTGCTGGCATGTAGGTGCCCTCACCACCAGACCTCCCACTAGTACCAGCACTGCCACCCAGAATTCTCCCCTATCCCAGGGTTCCCCAAGGGATACCTGCCCTTGCTCCTGCTGGGGACCCTGGTGAGGAGTCTTCTGCTGGTAGATGTCAGTGCCTTCCCCCCCCTTCCACTGTGTCTGCCAGACAAATTGACGAGGACTGAGGGTTCCTCCAGTTTTTGCCCTCAGATGCGGTCTCCTCTGACTTTGGGTTAGGTTAGGTAACGTCATGTAGGTAGTTCTTAGTATTACTTTAGTTAAGGTAGCAGTAGTTAGATAGAATTAGATGTAGGTTAGGTGTTTGTTATAGTTGGATAGGATAATTTATAAAAACAAAAACCAAAAAACCCTCCCCTCATGGACTGGTACCTGTACATGGTTGTGGGAGCTTATTTCCCTCTGTCCTGTACAGTCTCCAAAAACTCTTCATGGCATAACAGAGGGAAAACCAAATCCAGTTCCAACTGGGTCCACCTGTCCTCCCCACAGCCCAGGCTAGAGGTCCTTCATCTGCAATGCATTAACCACTCCGGTGCAGCCATGCAACGTATGTGAGCTCATCTGATGTGCCACATGCAGCAGCTAGAGAGCGCCCCGCTCTGGGCAGGCCGGGGCACTGTGTGATCTGATGAGAGATATGCTACTTAAAATTCAATGGCAGCCAGCAATTGTAGGAGGATCTGTATCTCAAACCACCAGGTGTCCACACCACACTGCTTGCAGAGAAATGCAAGCCGTTAAGTACTATTGTCTACTGCCATGCCAGGCAGTGGCAGCGGGTGATCTTTTTGAAAGTACCCACTTATTCCTCCCCCCTCTATCAGTCACCTCACCATGGGGCACCACCAGACTAGTAGCAGCCAGCAAGACTGAACTGATGATAATGCAGCTTCTGATGCCACTCTGGGCATGCAGGGGCAGTGGGTGATCTGATGTTATATTTCTCTCCCTCCTCTAAAATAGGGCACCAGAGCGACACACTTTTGAAATAAGCACTACAAGAAATATGAGTGAATTTTAAATTTAATTTCCAATTTTATTAAGCCCCCTCCTCACACACCATAAACCAGAAAAAAACTGGAAAGTATATCCCCAGTGCCCTACCTGGACACATCATGGCGAACTTCTTTAACCCACAGCCAGAAAAGCAGGCTACCAAGAGTGGGAAATAAATAATCGCACAAGATTGAGACAACCCCACAAAAGTGC
The DNA here is from genome assembly GCA_003113815.1 of Sphenodon punctatus. Taxonomy (NCBI): domain Eukaryota; kingdom Metazoa; phylum Chordata; class Lepidosauria; order Sphenodontia; family Sphenodontidae; genus Sphenodon; species Sphenodon punctatus. Next base: position 3,687,858 of record QEPC01006240.1, read on the forward strand.
AACTGTGAATGTGCAGAAATAACAATAAAATAAAATAAAATAAAATAAATCCAAACGGTAGTACTGTGTACCCAGAGTATGCATGGCCCACCATCAGCAGCGAGGGCACCCACCTTTACAATAAATCATCATCATATTGCCAACCAAGCAGTGCACCGAAAAACAGACTAGCAAGTGTTGGGACATTCACTCAAGACGACAAAACATTCACACACACACACACACACACCCCTCACGGAAGAGGGTGCAATGGTTGGCAACCTCTTAACATGGATTGGTGCAGCACTGGTAACTTGGGGAGACCAGGGATACAGGGGATTTCCTGGAGCCAGGCAGAGAGAGCCCTGTGGGTGGCTCACGGTGCTGCTGTCTGACTGCCAAGCTGAGCAAACCATGCACCCCAGCTGGCCTGGCAGCACCCAATTCTTTTTTTAAAAAAAGCCCAACCTAGCATGCTACCCCTGCCTGGAGGCAGCCAGAGAACCCTTGGTAAAAGAAGACAACTTGAATCAATCACGCAGACTGCAAGCAACTGCGATCCTGCACACCAAAAGCCAGCCACCAGCCCAGCAGACACCATGTCGGTTCTTCGCACACGCACACGCACACGCACACGCACACGCACACACAGAGCCCCCTGGCATGGAGGGAACTTAACTTCTGGAGCCAGGCAGAGAGAGCCCTCTGGGCGGCTCATGGGTGCTGCTGTCTGACTGCCAAGCCAACCAAGCAGCAGTAGCCAGCAAGCAATGTGCCCCCAGTAGAACCCAATTTTATTTATTTTTTTAAAAAGCATGGTATGCAAACCCCCTATGCCCCAGCATTGGCCCTATGCACAGGCAGGCCAGGCCAAACCATGCAATATTATGCAAGGAGCCAGCCCAGCCCAACTGATTACTCACAGTTAGCAGTGTAGCAGCACATAAGAAGTGCCATACTGGGTCAGACCAATGGTCCATCTAGCCCAGCATCTTGTCTCCGACAGTGGCCAATCACGGTGGCTTGGGAGAAGTACCCTACAGGTCACAATGACACCGTCTCATCGATGACCTCGTTAAGCTTTGGAATATCTTGGTAACAGAGGTCATTGATCAAACGGTTCCCAGACATCCGTTGCCTAGGCGGCGGCCCTACAGACCTCCTTGGTTCTCTGAGGAACTGCGGGTCCTGAAGTTAGAGGGGCGACGGTTGGAGTGACGGTGGCGTCGTTCTCGCGCTGAAGCCGACAGATTGTGACATAGAGCTAGTTTATGAGCCTATGCCGTGGCTATGTGGATAGCAAAGAGGGAGTTCTTTGCTGCCCTCATAGCAGCCGCTAAATCCCGTCCAGCGGAGCTGTTCTGGGTAGTGCGGAGGCTGGTCAGTTCGGCCTCCCTCAACCCAGGGGTTGAGTCATCTCCTACCCACTGTGACCTTTTTGTAGATTATTTGCAGTCAAAATTGCTCGGATTCACCAAGACCTCAATGCCGCACTTAATGCAGTGAAGGAGGTAGAGGTTGTAGAAGCCCCAGCTTGTCTGATTTTATGGGATCACTTCGCTGATGTGGAGGGGGTGCTTGGGACTGTTCGAGCCACCTCTTGTGAATTCGAACCATGCCCGTCCTGGCTGGTTAAGAGACATTGGGGCCGGTGCTGGCTGGGGTGGTCAACGACAGAGTGCAGAGCTGTCTCAAGGAGGTGGTGGTGTGGCCTCTGCTCAAGAAACCATCTCTTGATGCTGACTCACCTGCCAGCTATTGGCCTGCTCTAACCTTTCCATTTTAGGGAAGGTTATTGAATGAGTAGTGGCTCATCAGCTCCAGGGGCATCTCGATCGTGTCGGTTATCTTGATCCTTCGCAGTCTGGCTTCCGTCCGGGGCATGGCACTGAGACAGCACTTGTGGCCTTGGTAGATGATCTTTGCCGAGAAAAGGACTGGGGTCGATCGACCCTATTGGTCCTTTTAGATTTTTTGCCAGCATTTGATACCGTTGACCATGAGATGTTGGTGATGCATATGCGGGACACTGCAGTGGTGGGTGGGATTGTTCTCAAAGGGTTCAGCTCATTCCTGACCGGACGAACTCAGTGGGTGGTACTTGGTGATCATTTTTCATCTTACCGTGACCTCCTGTGTGGGGTCTTGCAGGGTTCGGTTTTGTCCCCTCTCCCGTTCAATATGTACATGCAGCTGCTCGGCAAAGTGATCAGAGAGTTTAGGTGAGGTGTCATCAGTATGCGGATGACACCCAACTGTATCTCTCATTTTCCACTGACCCAGGCTGTGCTGTCTCGGTGCTTACCTGGTGTTTGGCAGCTGTGGGGGACTGGATGAGGGCTAACTGACTGCGGCTGAATCCTGACAAGATGGAGGTGATGCTTGTGGATAGGTCAGTGGAGTTGACAGTTCCATCGATTGATGGAGTTTGCTCTTCACTGACGTCCCAGGTGTGGAACCTGGAGTTGCTCCTTGATGCTTAGCTCTGCCTGGATCTCCAGGTGGAGGCTGTGGTGATGAGTGCCTTGCGCCAGTTACATCTGGTGCGGCAGCTTTGGCCGCTGGTTTCAGTACCAGAACTGGCCACGATCACCCATGCTTTTATTACTTCTCAATTAGACTACTGCAACGCGTGTTACGTGGGGCTACCTATGGTGATGGCTCAGAAGCTGCAGCTGGTGCAGAATGCAGCGGCCCGGCTCCTCGTGGGGTTGGGCCACTGGGAGTACATTACACCAGTGCTCAGGTCTCTGCACTGGCTGCCAATAGTTTTCCAGGCCTGATTCAAAGTGTTGGTCTTAACCTATAAAGCCCTACATGGTCTGGGCCCTGTTTATCTGTGAGACCGCTTTACTCCCCGGGTCCTGGATCAGCCCCTAGGGTCGTCTTGGGGTGTGCTTCCGGAGGTCCCCTGGTTTTCCCGGGGGCCCACGCAGAACAGGGTGTTCTCAGTCACCACGCCACGTCTGTGGAACCCCCTCCCAGTAGGGGCACATCTGACTCTGGACCTCCCGGCCTTCCGTAAGAACTGCAAAACCTGGCTGTTCAGTCAGGCGTTTGGTGAGGGAGTGGGATTGGTGGAGAAGGGGAGGGGAGGAGGATGGGGAAGTGTGTATTTTTGTGGTTTTGTTTTATGATTGATATTTTAAAATGTCAGAATTGTTTTATACTTTTATAATGTTGTTAGCTGTGCTGAGGCGGGGAGAGTGGGATATAAGCTTTGTTAAATAAATAAAATAAATAAATAAATAAATAAAACAATGGGGGATCCATTCTCTTCCTTGTTGTTTCCCCCCAGCTCCTGTCATGTTCCCTAATCCTGTCTCGGTAATAGCTGCTAATGGATCTATCTTCCAGAAACTTTTCAAAACCTCTTTTAAACTCAGACTTAAACTGGCCCTTACCACAGCCTCTGGCAGTAGATTCCACAACCCAATTATACGCTGAGCGAAAAAATATTTTCTTTTATTTGTTTTAAACTTGCCACCCATGAGTTTCATGGAGGTAAGTAAGTATGTTTTACTGTAGGCCACATGACCATAACAAACAACCCAAAAATCAGTAATACAAATAACAAAGAACAAATCAACAATCAACCACAACCAGTCTAAAAAAAACCAAAATACAAGTCCTGTCATAGAGCACACAATTCCCTGTCCGTCAAGATACCCAGGCAGAAAAGAACTACCTTCATAACTTACCCTGCTCTCCCTCATCCATTTGCCCCTCCACCCCACTACCAGACAAGATATCGTGATTATGCTCTAATGGCAAAGATTGATACCAGTTTTGATCTCATTAGAACAGAATCTTTCAACAAATAGACAAGCTGCTGGATATTGGATCCCAGAAAATCCCCTCCAATAGCGAGTCGAAGCTGACTACGCAAGTCATTATACAGAGGACACTTCAGCAAAAAATGACCTATGTCCTCCACCTCCAAACAACAGAGGTATTTACGCTCAGAAAAGGGAACTCCCAGATATCTCCCGTGCACAACAGTTATATCCAGTGTTTGCATTCTTAAACTGGTAAATACTTTCCTAAGTTGAGGATCTATTAGACCATGGATATATGACGCACTCCCTTTGGGCGGAATCAGATATTTATAAAGTGGGGAAATGAGGGAACTAGAAACCAGTGCCCTCATTTCCTGCCTATCCACATCAGCCACCCGTTGCTTATTAAGCTTGATGATATCAGCACTGGTCATAGTACAAAAAAAGGCCTCAGAAAAACCCAGCAATTGGAGGAGGATCTGTATCTCAAACCACCAGGCGTTCACACCACACTGCTTATCCTATACCTTTTCCTTCATAACCAGGCCTACGAGGGAAAGATCATGAATATCTCTTAATTTGGCCCAGAAAGTTAACATTTGTAAATCAATTTGTGCGGCTAAGGATAAATTACCTAACTCAAGATTAATAGTAGCAGCACTGGATGCAGGTGGTAATGCCAAGATTCGACTCTAAAAAGAATTTACAATTGGTTCGAGGCTAAGTGCCACACACTTATTATAACCCCAGAGTTGTACACCATACAGCATTCTTGCTATTAACTTAGCTGCAAGGATTTTCTGGGCAGCCACGATATAGCATTGACCATGGGCAAAAAAGAACCGCTGGATAGTCAGGGATTCCATTCTTGCCTTCAACTTGGCTGTCATAATATGAGCTTGCAAGGTGCCATTGAAGGAAAAGGTTATACCCAAATATCTATATGTACGTGTCTGCTCCAACCTGTGCCCCTGAATAGCCCAATTATACTTTTTAAATCGTGTTGAAAAAACCATGATTTTTGTTTTATCATAGTTTATACTTAAATTTCTTTCTTTGCATCTTATCCCAAAGTCTTTTAATACTCTATCCAGACCTATCTTACTGAGTGACAATAATACGGTATCATCAGCATATAGAAGTAAAAAAACCTTTCTTTCCGCCTATACACGGGGGATGGTATTTCCCCACATCATTGTGCTCCAGCCTAAGCAGATTAACATAGATGTTAAACAAAGCAGGATCCAGTAAGCAGCCCTGCCGTACCCCTCGATACGTCTGTACTGGCGCTGAGAGCGTCCCATTAGACTGAACTCTGATCCTCAGAACTGTTCCAGAGTACAGTGATCTTATCAGCAACAGTAAGCGTCTATCCACATGTAATCTGGCCAACTCTTCCCAAAGCTTTGGTCTAGAAATGAAATCAAACGCAGAGGTTAGATCGATAAACGCTGCGTATACCTTGAGCTTGTGTCGTTTGTACTTATTGAACATATGTTCCAATACAAAAGCCTGGACAATAGTTGATCTTTTACTTCTAAAGCCAGCTTGTTCCTCTGCCAGGATACCCTCTGCGTTAATCCACTCTTGTAGCCGATTTAGTAGAAGTCTGGTATATATTTTCAAAATTATACAAAGTAGACTAATAAATCTATAATTCTTTGGATTCATTTTGTCACCCTTCTTAAAAATAGGGACGACAATGTTAGTTCTCCAGCTATAAGGGACAGAAGCAGAGGCATTGATCAATGAGAAAAAATGAGCAATGGCGGCTATCCACCAATCGGGAAGTATTTTATATACTTTACCACATATACAATCTATCCCCGGTGCTTTCCCTATCTTTAATTTCTCTATTACCTCCATAACATCTCCAGGGGTAACCGCCTCCCAAGTGGGCAAATCCATAGCAGCAGCAGGGGGGCAGCTTCTTTCTCCATCATAGGCACCAAAAAGATCGGAAATATACTTAGTCCAAATTGAGGGAGCAATCCCTATTTCCTTAGTTGGTAACACCTGCTTCTGGAATCTATTAACCATATTCCAGAAGCACTTTGCATCTTTCTTATATACTGTTTCCAGGAGCATCTTCCAACGTTGGGCATAGAATTCCTCCTTCCTTCTTGCTAGCAGTACTTTATATGCTTTCCTTAAATTCCTATAAGATGCAACAAACTCCTCTCCCCTATAAATTTGGAGCTTGTGGATCACCCTATTCAGTGCTGCTCTTGTTAATTTACAGTCATTGTCCCACCACACAGCATGTTTCTTGGAAACATGCTCCCTCTCTAGAGGCACAAAGATAAGTGTTAGGCCTAAAGTGTCTCAACAAACTGTGCCCAGAGTATAGAAGCTTGCTTCACCTCACTTGTTGCAAGCATTTGTGTGCTCAACAAGATAATATCTGACTGTCTAAGTAAAGCAGAAATAGCTGCTTCTACTGTCTGTGACCAACAAACTGAACAGCCATTGATAGCTTTATCTCCAGAAAGATCCCTACCCCAAGCATAGTTAGATTTAGCTGATACATGTCCAGAATATAGGGTAAACTGAAGGGGAAAATGATCACTTAGCACCTGGGCTCTGACCTGAAATGTGATCATGTACTCAGTCAGATTAAAGGAAATCAGCACATAATCCACAACACTACTACCCCTAGGTCCTCTTCTGTCCCCCTCCGAATTCCCATTTAGAATTCTAAATGCTAGATCCAGGGTTAACTTATACAATTCATGACCAGCTGATATTCCAGTTTGTGGTCCTTGGAAATCCTATCCATATTTAGGTCGAACAATGTCTCATCCATCTCACCCCCACCAAGGGCCTGCAACATCTCTGAAGCCAATCCTGGCATTCAAATCTCCCATAACCACAACTCCGTCAGTAGGGAATTTAAGCTGATACACCAAAATCAGCTCTCTCAAGTGAGTCTACAGAGTCTACAGAGACAACGCCTGATTAGCAGGCGGGTTGTACACATTATCAAAATAAATGGTTGTTCTAAGACCGAACCTATCATATGAAGAGCAAGCATATTATGACCAGCGGTATCAGTTATTTCCCCCTGGATATCAGCATGCGCTGAGACCAAGGTAATCAGGCCTCCTTTAGGGTGCCCTACCTTTGCCCCTTGTAGCGCTGGAGAAACCCAGGTAAGAAAATTATCAAAAGAAATTGGATCCACTAAACACCACGTCTCCTGTAGGCATATACTATCAAATTGACCAATGTATGAAAGGAACTCTTGATCTTTATATTTCGTGGCCCAGCCTGCAATATTCCATAACATAAACTTCAACTTGGCATCCCTATTGTAGGTAAGTCAATCAGTCTCAGATTGAACCTCAGTTATTAACCCAGTAATAACTGGGTTAATAACTGGCTCCCCCTGTGCAGCCAGAACCAAAGGTAACAAACATACAGCATGCTGCTCTACCAGTAACGGGCTTTCCAATGCAGGCATACTACTACAACTAATAATAATAAATTTTATTTCTATTAACCATCAGGTTATAACAAAATCGACAAATATACAAAATACAAAACAGTTATCCACGTAAAATAAAATAAAACTAAAACACAAATTCGCAAAAAAACTACGCAGAATATATGCATCTCCCAATTCTCATACAAGATCCACATATTAATATATACATTTCAATCACATATTCTTCCATCTAACAACCATAAACTATTTGTAATTATGTTCCAAGTACCTCCAGTGTGTCGATTTGGCTACCTCTTATTGCAATAGCATGCAGACAAAATCTTGTAACACTTACAGCCTGAGGTGAATCCCTAGCATTCAATAATTGTCTAAGTCTCTCTCCTTATAAGATAAGTCCTGAAAAGTAAGCAAAAGCGGACCCAGATGTCTCTCCCTAATATCATTATAGATGGGGCACTGAAAGAGAACATGGATTAGGTCTTAAATCAAGTGCCAATCACACAACGGTCAAATTCTATCATTCTTTTCAGCGTGTGTATAACGTCCTGCAGTCACGGCAGAAGGAAAAACCTGACAACGATATAGGGCAAAGGCATGCCTTAGATGAAAATTTCTCCATTGTGTAATATACCTATCATCTAGGGATGGGCGAACAGATCGCGGTTCGGGTTCGGCTGTTCGGTTCGGCTGCGTTCAGTTCGTCCGTTCAGTTCGACAGATCAGTTAGTTCGCTGGGTTCGGCCGTTCGGTTCAGCCGTTCGGGAAATGTTTTGTTATGGGTGTTTTTGTTGTTTTTTATATGGTTTTTTGGTTTTTTATTTGGTTTTATATGGGTTTTTTTGTTTTTTATTTGTTTTTTTTGTTTTTATATGAGTTTTTTTAATTTAATTTTTTTATCTAATATTATATCTATCTATCTACACTAAATCTAACTGCTATTAACTATTCTAAATGCTATGAACTAAATGGATTATCTAATAAGTACACAGGCCTACTCCTACAAACACTAAAACTAAATCA
>QEPC01006240.1:3696216-3707961 GCA_003113815.1 Sphenodon punctatus
ATCACAAACAACACAAGGTTTCAGTTTAAGGTTTCAGTTTCATTTCAGTACAAAACTGAAATGAAACTTAAAGCAATCTAATAATCCTACTCAATGCCTGCTGTTCAGGAACAGTGACCAGCTCAGAAGGTGTTGGGAAGGGGGGAGGCAGATAGTTTAATTTCTTGCAAGCCTCTCCACTCCCTGGTGCCTTAAAGTCTGCTCCTCAGTGACTAGTACTACCCCTCCCTGTCACGTTCGACCTTCCAGCGAACCTTTTTTTGCCACCCGAACTCACATGAACGAGATCCTAACTGACCGAACTGTTCGGTCATTTCGACATTCGGAATTGAGTTCGGTTCGGCCAGTTCGTGTTCGGATTCGGGTTCGGATTCGGTCATCCGAACAGGCCGAGTTTGGGCCAAACCCCGAACTTCCGAACTGTGTTCGCCCATTCCTACTACCATTCAAAGATTTCATTCTAAAGTCAAGATAATCCAGGGCCACTTTTTGAGTTCTCAAATCTGCTTCATTAGTCTGAAGATCCTGATCTATAATTCTTCTTTTAATAAGCTCCACTGCATGCTTTAAATCCATCTGCTTAAAGCAAATTCTAGAAAAACAAGCTTGGACATCTCAAATTCTATAGAGAATGACCACACATTCGTTATATCCTCCTGTTGGATAAGTTGTACCAACAGTGGAGATTCTTGAGAGAACAAGGTTACTTTAAGCCAATACTTCATTATTAGGATTAATACCCTAGTTCTCACAGATATTACCTGTGCTTCAGCTCTGATAATAGCTTGCGGCATGCCTATAGGTACTCCAAGAATTGCCCTAATGAAACCGTTCTGACACGGTTCCATTTTATTCAAAAAATCAACACCCCAGATAGGTATTGCGTAACACAGTTGATTGATGACTTTGGCTGCAAAGAGTTTTAATGCTGGCCCCACCAATTTGCCTCCTAGACTATAATAGACATTTTTAAGGGCAGCTGTTGTTTTATTCGTTACACCCTTAACATATTCAAAGTGCTTCCTCCATTTACCTGAGGATGAGAATACCACACCTAGGTATTTAAACTCCTTTACCTGTTCAATCTTCACTCCATCGATTGACCAATGAGAAAGTCTATTTTTCCTGCTTTTAGTTACTACCAACACCTTGGTTTTTTCGTAGTTAATCGAGAGCTTTTCCTGTTTACAATACTCTCCAAATTTCTGAAGACTTCTCTTTAGGCCAATCTTGGATTGTGAGATTAGGACTGTGTCATCTGCATATAGCAGTATGTGCACCTTCCGACTACCAATCTTAGGCGGATGAAAGTTATCCTCCTTTAAATAAGATACCACATTGTTCAAATAGATATTGAAAAGTGAGGGGGACAGTATACAGCCTTGTCTGACACCCCTCACTACTGGAACTGTGCCTGTTAGAGGGTGGCATCTTGAATATCTCACTTGGAGGGTATTATTTGAGTGTAGCTTAATCAATAAGAACAAAAGACGAGGGTTCAGAGTGGTTAAACTCAAACTGTGCCACAGCCTACTCCTGTCCACCGTGTCAAAGGCTGCATGAAGATCAACAAAACACATAAACAACTTGGATTCGTTATAAAGTCGAATCTGCTTGTTAATTATATAAGACAATACATATATCTGATCCACAGTTGATGAGCCCTTACAGAACCCAGCTTGCTCTGGTTCTAGAAAGGACTCTTGATCTAGCCATTTCTGTAGTTTATGCAGAAGAAACTTTGTGTTTTATTTGCCTATTATATTTAACAGGCTTATCGACCTATAGGTAGCTGCACATCATCTTTTTTATAAATGATTATACTAGTTAACCATTGTTTGGGAATATGACCGGTTGCATTAATACTTGTGAAGAGAGGAGCTAGAAGATTCGACCACCAAGTGGCCTGACTTTTGAGGAGCTCAGTGGGTAAGTAATCATCACCAGGTGACTTCCCTGTTTTTAGCTGGAGAATTAACTTTCTAACAAGTTGGCAGTAACAGGTTCCCAGTGTTGAAATCTATCCACTGTGCCCATTTCCACATTAGTCAGCAAAACCATTCTTCCGTCCAAACGTTCAATAAAATAATTTCCCCAGATTTGGGGAGAGACATAAAGTAAGGAAGAAGTTCTTTTGCTGGTTTCCATAGAGCGCAACATCCTCCAAAAGGATTTTGAGTCAGTGGCATTTGCTGCATTCAAAAGAGAAGCCCATTGTTTTAAGTGGAACTCATGTTTTTTCCTTATAAGGAGACGCCTATATTGGGTTCTCCTGGATATAAATATTAACCTATTTGTTTTAGAGGGATTATAGTTCAGGTGTCTAGTAATCTTCCTAAGGTCATGTCTTGATTCCTATATTGTATATCAAACCAAGAAGGATTTGTTGGCAACCGATTGGGTGGCATCCTCATTGTTGTTAATAGAGGTTGCAAACAGTGTAAAAGTTTTCCATAGCAATCAACCTCCGCTCCCGATAAGGAAAGAATTTTGTCCACCAGTGAACAGACATAGTCTTGTTTTATAAAGGAGGCAAAGGTCATTTCCAGCGAAGCTGACCATGGTATACGTCTCAGGACTGTAACCGTGCCTTCCTGGGCAGTCTCCTGAAGCCCGCCCTGCTGCTTTTGTCTTCCACTTACATATTCCCTTTTGGTCAACGCCAAAGGTGCAGGCATACTAATATGACCTAGATCCTCACAAGAGACCACAGCAGTAGAAAAACCTATCTGTGAGAGTTCCCCGCCTCCCATGGGGGTTGAAGTTACTTGAGTCAATGTATGCGTTAATGTCTCTGGAGAATTTATTATCAAAAGGCTTAAACCAGTGTGTACACCTGCTTTTAAACGCTGGGATACATCCCCTGTCTCCTGCAATTTGTTCGTATTAGAAACTAGCGTACCTTTTGTTTCCGAAATTTGTTTATACAAGATGGACAGTTTATTCATAAAGAAGCTGGGATTAACTGCTAACACATCCCCTAGTGTACTTCCCCCATCTCGCATATCCTCAACACTTAGATTGAAAAATTGGGCTGCCTGAATTTCCATTGCCTCTTCATGAATCAGTTGAAGGTCTATACCCAGTTTATAAGACTCGGGAAAGATGTCCACCAATGGTTCAGTGCCTGATAAATTTCCAGCTACAGGACCTTGTCCACTTAGAGAAATGTTATCTACCAGGGGCCTCTTATTTGCTTGAAAGTTCATACCAGACCTGGGCCATTCAGCAGAATTGTCCCCCCGGAATTCATTATCTGGCAATTTATCAGGTTTAACGCATCTCTTTTTAAAAATAATATTATCAACTGGAGCCATCTTATTTAACTGATCCAGCCTTGGAAAACAAAGGCTGGATAAACCCCACATGTAATCATAACCTTTTCTTTGTCTTTAATAGCCCTCACTAGCTTATACTGAGTGAAGGTTACAAGAACGGACCACTGCTGTTTTGTAGACCCTATAAAGCCCAGCTACCAGCGGCTCCGCCAGGACTTTCCACCTACCTGTGCTGTTCCATTTGCTCACTGAGGGGTCCGCTGTTGCTGTGCTGCCACCACCACTGCTCTGCCGCTCCGCTGCTCCTGGGGACTCCTGGGACCTGTGGGGGAGAAAAGGGACCTGGTGAGCCCTGGAGGGTGAGTGGGAGCAAAGATGCTGGTTGCGAGGGCCGGCTTGTCCCCTCCCCCACCCGGAAGTGGCTGAGGGTTATAAAGCCCAGACGCCAGCGTCTGTGCCACAGGCTGCAAGTCGCAGGCCAAAGGGCTGTGGCCAAAGGGAGCGGCACTTAGGGGCACTTTGGGGCCACAGGGGACTCAGGGGAGGTGTGTGGTAGGTAGGGGATTTTTGTTAAGGGGGTTTTATCTCCCACCACCCTTGTATACTGTATTTTTTACCCTAGCTGTGTTTTATTATCTGATTTTATGATTGTTTTAATATATTTTTATAGTTGTTTTGATATTGTTAGCTGCCCTGAGCCGGTTTCAGGAGGGGCGGGATATAAATTAACATAATAAATAAATATATAAATAAATAAATATATCTGGTCAACATTTAGAATATATTTACTAGTGATTGATAGTTGAGTCAGCAGCACTCTCAGGTGCTCAGCTATTTCCAGTGGGGAACTCCAAAAAGGCAAATTTCCTTGCGGGGTTGGATTAACATTAAAATCCAACTGATTGGCTACCCTCTGGTGCAGAGTAGGAATTCTGGACCCACATTCATTGGGGACATCAAAGACGAGTTCGTCATTAGTATCCAACAATTTAGGCTCCCTATACTGACAACTCCCCCTATATTCCACACCATTAGGGAAATTCTGCATTGACTTACGTGAGTCACTATTATGTATTGGAGGTCTAACTTCTTTCAATATATTAGACAACTCACCGACTTTCCGAGCTAGTGAGTTTATCTGTGCAAAAAGATATTGCACAGTCTGAGCCGTTATCATGACGTGCTTCGCCATGAATTCCATTTGAATCCATTCGGGAACTTCCACGGTGTATCTAAAGCACAAACTCCCGGATTCCATCAGAACTGAGGTTCTTACGAGGGTTAGGGATATAGGGCGTCAAACGGAACTTGCTAAAATAAGATCCTCACCCCATATTCATGAGTATCTATACTATGTCCCAGCCATGGGTCAGGTGGCTTCTTACTTAATCGCCCCCATATCCGGTAGAGCTAAACAACTGATAGCTAGTTCCCGGTTCAATGCGTTCTCTTCTCGAGTCCTGGAAGGGAGGATCCAGGGCATACCATTTCTTGACAGTTTATGCCCCTTTGACAATGCTACAACAGAGACTCTAGGGCACATAATGTTACACTGTCATTTATATGACGAGCCACGTCATGACCTTCTTGAACCAATAAGGGATCAGTATCCAGGGAGGGATGATCCCGTGATTATGGCAGTTTTGCTGGATAGTTCCGAACCAGATATAATTCAGAGGGTAGCCCTCTTTTTGCTGAGGGCTGTCCATCTCAGATCACAGTTTATAAGTACCCATTAAGCGAGCCAATCCTAACCATCACCCACTAGGAATCAGAGGGTGGTATCTGGTTCCCATTTTATTGTACAATGTTTTTGAAGCAAGCTGTTATGTGTTTGTCTTGCCTGTAGATGTCTGTATTGTTTTACAATGATCACAGATAACGTAATAAATGATGATGATGATGATTTGAGAATTATTCTGCCCTTGTTGTAATATGGGGTTAGATCCCGCCTGGCAAACTTCTGGGATCAATGGAGGTAGTACACCATCATCAATTCCCGCTGATAGATAATTAGGAAACCTAGTGGATATATCTTCCTTCCGCCCCTCCTCCTTCTCCTGCGTCAGTCTAAGCTGTTTATTTAAAGGCACCGGTACTTGGGGTTGACAATCTACAAGTGACGGCATTAATAAGTCAGGGGTTAGACTTTGGTCCTTCAACAATGCATATCTATTGGTAGTTGGGGGACCCATGGATAAAAAATTATTCATTCTTCTTTGTTTCAGCGAAGGAGATAATGGTACCGCTTGGTGACGGGAATGTTTATTCCTCATCATCATCACAAAAATCACTAATTCCTAAAGGTCAGACAAATATATAGATACACAAAGAAAAACAAATATACCAAATATATGTCCGAAGTCTGTTCCTGTACAAAGCAGTTATATACAGACCCAGACAACCTCTTTTGGGATATAATGCCGACAGGGCAGCTCCCAAGGTTATTTGCTGATAAACCCTATCACAGCAGACCCGAGCAGAGGAGTTAGGCAGAGCAGGATGGCCCCGGCCCTGCCAGTGCCTAAGGCTGTGCGCACAAGGGCGCGCCCTTGCGCGCGCATCCCTTAGGGGTGCACACCCACGGTGTGCACGTGGGCCGGTGTCCATCTTTTAAACCCTCCGCGGTCACCCTCCGGTCCTGGTCGCTCCACACTCAAGTCTCTCACCGGGGCAATCAGTTGCAACTGTCAAATAGGCTAATGAGGATCAGCTGTTCACCTCCTAAGCACACTGTTCCTCCGTCCTCGCAGCCACTCATCCCGCAAAGACACGCCCACTCATGGGGCAACACACCACAGCATCTTCAGGCCACCTACAGCGCTCTCCCCCGGCACGCACACTGCTGTCAGCTGGTGTCCACCTTTTAAACCCTCCACAGGCACCCTCCGGTCCTGGTCGCTCTGCCCTCAAGTCTCTCACCGGGGCATTCAGTCACAGTGGTCAGGTAGGTTAACGAGGATCAGCTGTTCACCTCCTAAGCACACTGTTCCTCCGTCCTCACAGCCACTCGTCCTGCAAAGACACGCCCACTAATGGGGCAACACACTGCAGCAGCTGCAGGCCACCTACAGCGCTCTCCCCCAGCACGCACCGAGTTTCAAGGAGTGCCCCCTAGTTCTAGTACTAACTGAGAGGGTAAATAAATGCTCCTTGTTTATTAGTTCCACACCACTCATGATTTTATAGATCTCTATCATATCTCCTCTCAGTTGTCTCTTCTCCAAGCTGTGGTTCGACCCCTGCTCAAGAAACCATGTCTTGACGCTGACGCTCCTGCTAGTTATCGGCCGGTATCTAACCTTCCCTTTTTAGGGAAGGTTATTGAACGGGCTGTGGCACGGCAGCTCAAGGAACATCTGGACCGCACCGGTTTCCTTAATCCCTCCCAGTCTGGGTTTCGGCCTGGGTATGGTACAGAAACGGCATTAGTGGCCTTGGTTGGTGTTGGACCAGGGTCGTCAGACCTTACTGGTCCTGCTAGACCTTTTGGCTGCATTTGACACAGTCGATCATGAGGTGTTGGTGACTTGCCTGTGGGACCGTGCCGGAATTGGCGGAACGGTCTTGGACTGGTTTTGTTCGTTCCTGGCCGGGAGAACTCATTGGATGGTCTTGGGGGAGTTTACGTCTTCCCCCGGAATCTCACGTGTGGAGTCCCGCAGGGTGCCATTCTGCCCCCCTCTTGTTTAACATCTATATGCAGCCATTAGGGGAGATCATGAGGGGGTTTCAGGGCATGCAGTGTCATCAGTATGCTGATGACACTCAGCTCTACCTCTCCTTTTCCAGCGACCCAGACCATGCAGTCTCCTTATTCTCCCAGTGCCTGTCAGCTGTGGGGGCTTGGATGAGGTCGAGCCATCTGCAATTGAATCCTGACAAGACGGAGGTGATGTTGGTGGGCGAGGGATTGGGGAACCTGGGGGTGGTTGGATCTCTTCTTGTTGGGGGGGTTCGCCCTCCTATGGTCTCTCAAGTACGGAGTCTGGGTGTGCTCCTTGATTTGCGGCTCAACCTGGAATCTCAGGTTGTGGCCGTGACGGGGAGTGCGTTTCGGCATCTTGTCCAGCGGCTTCGGCCGTATCTCTCAGACTCCAACCTCGTCACTGTCATCCATGCCTTCATCACCTTGAGGCTGAATTACTGCAACGCGCTCTATGTGGGGCTGCCCGAGAAGCTGGTCTGGAGGCTGCAGCTGGTGCAGAAGGCCGTGACCCGTCTCCTTACAGGGGCGGGTCGCAGGGAGCACATGACACCAGTGCTCTGGGCTCTGCACTGGCTGCCTATAAAGCACCAGGCCCGGTTAAAGGTGCTGGTTTTAACCTTTAAAGCCCTTCACGGCCTGGGCCCTGCTATCTGTGGCACTGCCTCACTCTCCATGTGCCCGTGCAACCCTTGAGATCGTCCGTGGGAGCCTTTTTGGAGGTTCCCCGGGCGAGGTGGGTGGCCACTGATGTTAGATCTTTTTCGGTGGCCGCCCCTGTGCTGTGGAATTCGCTCCAGGAGGAGGCTCGGTTGGCTCCCACCCTCCTGTCATTTCTACATTTGTATAAGACCTGACTGTTCCACCAGGCTTTTGGTGAGGGGGTAGGGGGGGGAAGCAGTGTTTGGGAGGAAGGGTGAGTTTTATGATTTGTTTAAAAATGTGTTGATTTGTCTTTAAATGTTTTATTGTTAAATATTTTGTGTTGTTCGCCGCCCCAAGCTGCCTTTGGGCAGGAGGGGCGGGAGAAAAGTTTTACATAAATAAAAATTAAAAAAATAAATATCACAACATGCCATTGCTCATCAAATGGGATCCTAGGGCATCACTGCACCTATGGATTAAAAAATGAGAGCGCAGAACCAAAGACACGCCTAAAGCAAGAGAGCAGATGTGGTTTAAGGGAATTATTTCAGAGGTGTAAAGGGAAACTGCTCACACTACTCAGATGGTGACCATCCAGATGGTGACCTGACCACCTCAAAACAAAGGAAATGTTGATGTGATCAGTATAATGTGAGCGGAGGCACATGGCAGCTCAATCTTTTCTGTGTTCGTAGTATTGTACTGCTATGTAACTGTTGTATACCTACATTACATATACTGTTTACGTAGAGTTCAGGTAACAAAGAAAACCATATATGTGATATCTATTTCTTTTTAAGAAACAACCTAGCTCCTTATTAAACCCTATATGCCCAACTGCACAAAAACTTTGTTCCCAATGCACATATTTTTTTCCCACTGCCCAAAATGTGTCCAGATGTACATTAGAATAAAGTAGTGATGGTGTCATAACAGAATTGCTTGTTATTTGTGCTAGTATATCTTTCCTTTAGCTCTGTCTCCTACTTAGCATGATGAGCGAGTGGTCTTGAGCAAGATTTTTGGTGGCTGCAAGTCATGATAAATTGGCGGCGAATGAAGATTTAAAAGAATGAGATTTCCAGAAGCAGCAATCACTAAAAAGAAGGATGGATTCTGAAATTCACCGACTTATGCCGATCCCTTGAGGATAATATTTTAGCAGCTATTCATGACAGCTGGAAATATGCCATGTTAATAAGAGATTTCACTAACCAAAACACTGTCAAAAATGCTAACACTTAGTTCTTCTTTGGAAACTAAGAACTAATTAATGGCTGTTATAAGCATCTGCAGAAATCAGTAGGCAGGAAAAATAATCCTCAGATGCACAGACGCCTTACTCTTTATACTTACCAGTGCAAAGGACTCGACTTACTAGGAGACAACTAAAATAAGAGATTTTTTCCCCTTGAGGCATAAAACTAAACTTTGACCTTATCTGGAGGTGAAATAGAAACAAGAAAAAGGAGTGCACAATATTGGTGGTATAGGATTTGGTGGATGACATATACAGTGTAGATAGTGTACTTGCATAGTATAATGGTGCATATATGGAAGCACACTAATGATGCACATGTAATTTGGGTCTAATTTATTATACCCATATGTCTCAGACTCCAATCTCACCACTATCATCCAAGCGTTTGTCACCTCGAGGCTAGACTAGTGTAGCGCACTCTACGTGGGGCTGCCCAAGATGACGGTTTAGAAGCTGCAGCTAGTGCAGAATGCAGCGGCCTGTCTCCTTACTGAGATGGACTGCAGGGAGCACATAACACCTGTGATCCGAGCACTTCACTGGCTCCATATTGTCTTCCGGGCCCAATCCAAGGTGCTGGTATTGACCTTTAAAGCCCTTCACGGTCTAGGCCCCACTTATCTGAGTGATCTGATCACCTCACCCCCTGGGCCCCTGGTCAGCCCCTGCAGTCATCCAGGGGTGCCCTCCTGGAAGTCCCACATTACCGACAGGTTCGGACAGACAGGAGGGCATTCTTGGCGACTGCACTAACTCCCTGCCGGTGGAGGTGCACCTCAGTCCGAATCTTCTCGCCTTCCAACGAAATTATAAGACCTGGCTTTCAGCCAGGCGTTGAGGAGGGGAGGGTGGGATGGGAATGTCGGGGTAAAAATGGGGTCTTTTCTGCACTGTGGGTGTTTTATTGTTTTGTGCATGATTAGAGTTTTAATATGTTTTATATTTTTACATTTATATTATGTTTTAATTATGAAGTGTGAGCTGCCCTGAGTCACTTGTAGCGAGAGGGGCAGGGTAAAAATGTACGTATAAATATATATGATATTTGTCTCCCCATACTCATCCACATTTTTTTCTAAATGATCTCCCCTCCCTCTTCCAGTAAGTAAAGCTGCATCTACCAATGTGGTGTAGCGGATGAGGTGTTGGACTTGGTTCTGGGAGACCAGGGTTCAAATCTCACCTTAGCCAATCAACTCACTAAGTGGTCTTGGGCAAGTCATAACTTCACAGGTTGCTTTTAGATAGTGAGGTATTTAATTAACAGCTTTAAAAGAATGTGTGACTGGCTTTAACGCATAAATCCCTCACACACCATATTTACACGCAGCGTGACTTTATGCAGCATATTCACTATGCACGTCTAAAAGCAGCCTCAGTCTCAGTTCCCCATCTGGAATATGTGTGTGTCTGTCTTTCCCTGTGTATTCCCCTCATCCTTGTCCATAGTAAATTGTAAGCCCACTGGTCACAGCTTACAAAACGGTGACTGTAAAGTGCTGTGAATGTCTAGTAGTGCTATAAAAGTTACTATTAGTAGTACATCTACTTCCATTTTAAGCTCTCACAGGCAGAAATATAACGTTTACAAAAGGTCACTGTGTTTACCCAGGCGATAAGCCTCTAGTCAGTAGAAGTGTGTGAGAGAAATAAATCTAATTGTCCTAAACAAACTCTCAGACCAACAGGGAAAATGAACGATAAAGTAAGGGCCCCCTCACTGATTAATTATAGTCAGTTAAAGGCTCATACCTCAAACATGAGTCCTGTTAACTAAAGTGTTCCAAATGATCTCAACTGCTGGGAAAAAGTGACAGTCAGGACCAAAACCTGATATTTATAGGCCTGTTTTAAACATGACATGCTATGCAGGAGAGATTTAAAAAGGCATTCGTATTGGCCCTCTCATTTTCTGTCAGCAGTTTTGCAGATGATAATATTTTCTGCTTAGACGAGAGCAATTTTTTAATAGCAGTTTGTAAATTATATACAGTGGCTTGGAGTTTTATGAGATTAGTCTACAGAGCAAATCAATGTTTTCAGGGGCCTTAGGGAGAGATGCGAGAGGCATAGTTCCCCATGATTAAAGAGGGAACTGAGCTAACTATTCAGTTCTGTGTTTGTGACAAGAATACCTAAGATCTGGCTCATTTCGGCGACAGTGGAAGACCTGGCTGTTTTACCTTTGGTGAAGGAGGTGGGTGAAGGCGGGTAAGGGTGGGTGGGGAGGATGGGTTTTTTCTTTTCTTTTATGACTCCCTTTTATGTATTTTATATATTTTATGTATATTTTAAAATATTTTAATTTTTGTAAGCTGCCTTGAGCTGCTTAGGCAGGTGAGGCGGGATATAAATGTTGGAAATAAATAAATAAATAAATACACATCACACCTGACATAGTCTAAGAAATTGTTGTGATTGCCCCCCAGAGTAATAATTCCACATATTCTCAAGAGGTAGCAATGCACTATTTTTAATTTATTAATTATTATTATTTTATTATATTTTCCTTTTGCAAAAAGGTGTGCTCCTTTGGGGCCTGATCCAAAGCCCACTGAAATCAGCAGACTAATGGCCAATGGATTGGGTTTGCAATCTCCTCATATGCACTAACTAGTAGCGGTGGGACCCCAGGCCAATCATCGGATACCGGATTTACCGGATTCCGGTTTCCAAAAAACCAGATTCCCGGATTAAATCCGGTATACCGGTACCGGATTTATTCCATTGATTTCAATGGGGCACTGTGTCCCCATTGAAATCAATGGAATAAAAAAATTCCTCCCCCCTCCCCCTCCCAGGCTGCGTGGGTGGAAGGGGGGACACCCCCCACCCACCCTGCCCAGCCTGGATTT
>QEPC01006240.1:3708013-3725158 GCA_003113815.1 Sphenodon punctatus
TACTACAAGTTCCCCCAGGATCCAGTACCTTCAGTTCAGCTCCGGGTGGCGGTGGCGGCGGTGGTCCGGCGGCCTCAGCGCCGGCTGTGGCTGACAGCTTCAGACGCTGTAGGCCTTCCGGAGCTGAACTGAAGGTACTGGATCCTGGGGGAACTTGTAGTAAGGTGATCCCTGGGGGTGGGTGGGGGTGTTTAACCCCCCCCCAGGGATCAGGTCTAATACTTACCGGCTGTCTAATACTTACCGGCTGCTGCTGGGACGTCGCGACCGCTGGTGCTGGGGGAGGGGCTCTGGGTTGAACTTGCCGGCAATGGAGGGGAATTTTTTTTTTTAAATCCAGGCTGGGCAGGGTGGGTGGGGGGGTGTCCCCCCTTCCACCCGCGCAGCCTGGACTCGGGGAGGTTTTTGGTGTTTTTTTTTTACATTGCAGCCATTTATTTAAATGGCCGCAATGTAAAAAAAAATCCGGTACCCGGAATCCGGTAACCGGACCAGATACCGGGTTGAATCCGATAATGCCGGTACGCCCAGCACCGGCAATATCGGATACCGGAAATTCCAGTAGTCCCGACCCTACTAACTAGGGGTGTGCACTTATATTGATAACGATAATGAAATTCTTAATTTTTGTTATTGTTATTGCAATAATGCTAACGAAGATAAATAACAAAATCAATAATGACTTTCATTTTTCATTTCATTATTGCCTGGCAGTTGTTTTGGAGGGAAAATGTGGTGAGGGGAGGAGGGAGCTGACATCTTGGAGTCAGAAACAGTGTTGAACTGGGCCTGTAATGGGAGGGGAAGGACCTGTTGGATGTAATCACTGGCCAATGATTAATGCAAGCAGGTCCCAAGCAGTTGAATGGCACCCTGTGATTGCTCAATGCATCCTGCCTCCCAGAACCAATCATGGGGTTCTAGGGAGGGCATTGCAACCCTTTATATTGCAGGCTAGATGGTTTGACTCTTGTTCTGTGTTAGCCCTTGCTGTGTTAGGTTGCGTTTACAGAACTCTGGTGCTTGCACTAAAAAACTTCCCCATCCCTCAGTGTTATACCTTACCTTTCTTTATACCCTTTATTTTACCTTTTCCCTTCCCCTGTCTGACTCCCCCTGTACATATATATAGATAGATATAGGTTTAGATATATAGATTAGACAGATAGATATAGATTACAGATATAGATAATATAGATAGAGATTACATAGCTATACCCTATAGTTTGGCCCCAACAGGGGCTGAAGAGTGGCGTGCCTATCGGCCACTGCATCCTCCAGCTGCTCCTGCACTACAGGAGGCTGGGAGCTGGTTAGGATGTTGCTTCACAACAGCTTGCCCCCCTAGAGCTGAGCCGGTGCCAGGACTGGGTCTCCTGGGCCTCCGTTGGGTGATACCCCCCCCTCCCGGTGGCAGAGGGAGAGGGGGTGGGGCCAGGGTTCCCCCCCGGCGGCCTTGGGGCAGGCTTCTGGTGCCGAGAGGGGCTGAAGAGCAGCATGCAATTTTAGGCGTGGCCCTTAGTGGGACAGTTTGGGAGGATCTCCCCTGCTGCCAGGGCGGGACAGCCAAGAGGGGCCGGGCCGGCTGGTGGTGGTGGTGGGGCACGGCCATAGGGGTCGTGATGGGAAAGGGGAGCTATGATCCTAAATGGGGGGAGGTAAGATCAGTGAGATGGGACAGGTGCTTGTTGCCTGTCCCGCTCACTGGCCCACAAGCAGAGGGGCAGGTGGTTCTTGGTCAGAGGGCCCCTGACCCAGTGCTGGTGTTGTTAAATGTGAGATTGGTGGTTAATAAGGTAACAACAGTCCAGGAAGCGATCCTGAACCATGCCGTCAATCTCGTATGTATCACGGAAACCTAGGTGGACAATGAATAGGGCCTATCTTGGCTGATCTTGTTCTGGCCAGGTAATACGTGCAGCATCAGCCATGGTCAGAAGGATGGGGGTGGGGGGGCTGCCATGATTAATAAGGAGAGGTGATTTGTGAGGAGGTATCAGGTGCAATCCATATTGGGTATTGAGAGTCTCCACCTTGTGTTTGATTTGGCATGTGACAGTTTGAGAGTGCTGCTTGTATACCGTGCTTCTGTCTGTGCAGCAGCCTCCCTTCATGCTCTTGCAGAGGTAGTGTTGGGGGGTGGTGTTGTGGTCCCCAAAGACAATCGTCTTGGGGGACCTCAACATTCATGCTGACACTGACCTTGGGAGAGCGGAGCATGAGTTCATGGCCACCATGGCAACAATGGGCCTGTGCAGGGGGGCATACCTTAGTGGGGACATACCTTAGACCTTTTTATGGGGACCTTTTATGGGGACATACCATAGGGGGGACATACACATCAGGGGGGACATACCTTAGACCTTGCATTTTGCACCGACCTTGAGACGGGTGCTCTGTTAGTGGGGGAGCTATCAGCTGTGCCCTTGTCATGGACAGATCATTACCTCCTGAAGGCCTCACTCCTGGCGCTTGTTTACCCTTGGAAAGGTGCTGAACCAATTCGGATGGTTCACCCACGGAGGATGATGGAACCAGAGCAGTTCCTGAGTGCTCTGGGGGAGATACCCTCTGACCTTGATGACCATATCATTGATGACCTCATTGTGCTGTGGAACACCTTGCTGACTGAGGCCATTGATCAGATGGCTCCTAGGTGTCCGCTGCCCAGGCAACACCTCTGCATACCTCCTTGGTTTTCCGAGGAGCTGCGGTTGCTGAAGTGAGATGGGTGGCGGTTGGAATGATGGTGGAGTCGTTCGCGTGCTGAAGCCAACAGATTGTGGCATAGAGCCAGTTTACGAGCCTATGCCATGGCTATGCAGGCAGCAAAGGGAGTTTTTTGCTTCTCTCATAGCATCCGCAATATCCCATCCAGCGGAGCTTTTCCAGGTTGTGCAGGGGGCTGGTCAGTTTGGCCTCCCTCAACCTTGGAGTGGAGTCATCTACTGCTCACTGTGACATGTTTGTGGATTGTTTTGTGGATAAAATTGCTCGTATTCACCATGACCTTGATGCCACATTTATTACACGAGGGGAACCAGAAGTTATGGAAGCTCCGTCATGTCCTATTTAATGGCATCAATTTCAGTCGGTGACACCCACTGTTGCGGTGGATGTTCTTGGGGTGGTCCTGGCTGGTTAAGTCCTGCTGAGAGACAATGGGGCTGTTGCTGGCTGGGGTGGTCAACGCCTCCCTGCAGGAAGACAGAGTGCCGGGCTGTCTCAAGGAGGCGGTGGTGCAGCCTCTGCTCAAGAAACCATTGCTTGACATTGACTCCTCCGCCAACTATCAGCCTGTCTCTAACCTTCCCTTTTTAGGGAAGGTTATTGAACAGGTAGTGGCTCGGCAGCTGAAGGGGCATCTTGATTGCATCGGTTTTCTTGATCCCTCTCAGTCAGGCTTTCGTCCAGGGCATGGCACTGCAACTGCGCTTGTGGCTTTGGTAGATGACCTGCACTGGGAGTTGGATTGAGGTTGTTCCACCCTGTTGATTCTGACTGTTAGATCTTTTGGCTGCGTTTGATACCGTTGATCATGAGATGTTGGTGACATGCCTGCAGGACTGTGCAGGGGTGGGTGGGACTGTTCTTGAATGGTTCTGCTCTTTCCTGACTGGAAGAACCCAGCGGGTGATGCTCAGGGATTATTTTTCATCATACCAAGACCTCTTGTGGGGAGTCCCGCAGGGTTCTGTTTTTTCCCCTCTCCTGTTCAACGTGTATATACACTTGCATCCACTTGATGAGGTGATTAAGGGGTTTGGTGTGCAGTGTCATCAATATGCTGAAGACACCCAACCGTACCTCTCTTTTTCAACAGACCCAGGCCCAGCAGTCCCGGTGCTTACTCGGTGTTTGGCAGCTGTGCAGAACTGGATGAGGGCTAATCGACTGAGGCTGAATCCTGACAAGATGGAGGTGATGTTAGTGGGTAAGGCAATGGAGTTGGTGGCCCACATTATTGATGGGGTCTGCCCTCCATTGGTCTCCCAGATACAAAGTCTGGGGGTGCTCCTCAATGCACAGCTCTGCCTGGATCTCCAGGTGGAGACTGTGGTGAGGAATGCTTTCCGCTAATTACATCTGGTGCGACGGCTTCGGTCGTTTGTTTCAGACTCTGACGTGGTCACTGTCATCCATGCTTTTATCACCGCAAGATTAGACTATTGTAACACACTCTACATGGGGCTACCCATGGTGACGGCTCAGAAATTGCAGCTGGTGCAGAATGTGGGGGCCTGTCTCTTAGTGGGACTGGGCTGCTGGGAGCATATTACACCAGTGCTCTGTTCTGTGTACTGGCTGCCGGTAGTTTTCTGGACCCGATTCAAGGTGTTGGTCTCGGCCTATAAAGCCCTAAATGGCCTAGGCCCTACCTATCTGCGGGACCGTCTCACTCCCCGGGTCCTGGATCAGCCCTGCGGTCATCCGGGGGTGCCCTGCTCAAGGTTCCCTGAGTCTTCCAGGGGGCTATGCAGGAGAGGGCATTCTTGGTGGCTGCACCATGGCTGTGGAACTCCCTTCTGGTAGGGGCCCAGTTGGCCCTGGATCTCCCCTCCTTTCAAAGAAGTTGTAAGACCTGGCTGTTCCGGCAGGCATTTGGCGGGGGGGATGGGTAATGGGGGAGGGGGGATTGGGTATGGTGGGGTGGGATGAGTTATTTTCCCTCCTTTTATGTGTTGTTTTAATTCTGATGTTTTTAGTAATAAAAGCTGCCTGTGGTAGGAGGGGCGGGGTAGCAAATTTTAAAAATAAAATAAATAAATATTATATAGATATTAGTAGAAACGAGGCTGTTTTATTATATATATTAGCATTATAGGAATAGGATAGAACACATAGCAGATAGAAGTTTATTGATATAGACACTTAGATAGGAATATATTACATATAGTATAGGTAATTAGGTGTAGGTTAGGCATACATAACATATTCATAATTTTTCATATTGTTGTTGTGCACTTACTACTGCATTATAATGAAAAAGGAGTTATGAGAAGTCTGGGGCAGGTGTCTGCTGGCACTTCTGCCACTGGTGGCAGCCCACAACGGAAACGATACCAAAAATAAAATCTTTGTTGTCACACGAAATCGATTCTGATACCAATAACTACACCGATAATGAAAAATGAAATTTAGTTAATAACGATAATGAAAGCAACAGCTTTTAATAACGAAAATGAAAAATGAAAACAAAAAAGGACATGGGTCCTTGGTGCACACCCCTAGCACTAACTACAGTCATCTCAGGCATCTACTCCCTAGTCGCCAACAACGCAGGTCCCCGTGGTATACAGAGGAGCTGCGGCGGATGAAGCAAGAAGGGCAATGGTTAGAGTGATGGTGACATCCCTCTTGTACTGATGTTAACCATTTGTGACATAGAGTCTGGTTACATACCTGTGCTGTGGCAGCAAAGGTTTTCTTTGCTGCCCTCATTGTGTCTGCTAAGTCCCGTCTGGCTGAGCTCTTCTGGGTGGTGAGGGGGCAGGTCAGTCCAGCCTCCCTCAGCCTGGATTCAGAGTTATTGAATTCTCGCTATGACTTGCTTGTGGACTTTTTTGTGGATAAAATTGCTCAAATGCACCACGGCTTTGACGCAGCACTTTTAACAGTGGGTGGGCCAGAGGCAGTCAAAGCCTCATCTTGTCCTGTTTTATGGGATGAATTTCAAGACATGTTGCCCTCAGATGTGGGTGATGCTCTTAGGACTGTTTGAGCCACCTGTTGTGAATTAGATCCATGCCCATCCTGGCTGGTCAAGGCCAGTCGGAAGACATTAGGGCCATTGCTGGCCAGGATAGTCAGCACCACCCTTAGGGAGGGCAGGGTGCTGGATCACCTCAAGGAGGTGGTGGTGCAGCCCCTGTTCAAGAAACCATTGTTGGATGTTGACACCCTGGCCAGCTATTGGCCGGTCTGAAACCTTCCCTTTTTAGGGAAGGTTATTGAACGGGTAGTGGCTCAACAGCTTCAGGAGCATTCGGACCGGGTCAACTTCCTTGATCCCTTGCAGTCTGGCTTCTCTCTGAGTTATGGCATGGAGACTGTGCTTGTAGCCTTCGTTGACAACCTGTCCCGAGAGTTGGACCAGGGTCATTCAACCCTGTTGATTTTGTTAGATCTCTTGGCTGCATTTGATACCATTGATCACGAGTTGTTGGTGAGTCAGCTGTAGGACCAGGCAGGGATGAGCGGGGCTGTTCTTGAATGGTTCCGCTCTTACCTGTCCGGGAGAACCCAGTGTGTGGTGCTGGTGATTATGCACCTTTTTCTCAGGACCTCACGTATGGAGTCCTGCAGGGTTCCATCTTGTCCCCTCTCCTGTTCAATGTGTATATTCAGCCTTTGGGGGAGGTTGTCAGAGAGTTTGATGTAAGGTGTCAGCAATATGCTGATGACACACAACTATATCTCTCATTTTCATCAGACCCAGGTTCGGCAGTCTTGGTGCTTACCCGGTGTTTGTCAGCTGTGGGGACTGGATGAGGGTGATCTGCTTTAAGTTAAATCCTGATGGAGGTGATAGTTGTTGGGAAAGCCGGGGGAGTGATGGCTCCCATCATTGATGTCCAGGTGGCAGCTGTGGTGAAGGGTGCATTTTGCCAATTCCACCTGGTACGTTTATTTAATTTATTTAATTTATTTATTTATTAATTTTTTACCCCGCCCTTCCTAAAACAGCTTGGGGCGGCTTACAACAATAAAATAATCATTCATATATAAAATATATCTAAAAACAATTAAAACATATCAAACACAATAATCAAGTATTAAAACAGGGCCCAGGAACTCAATAAAACAATAAATAGGGTAAGGGAGATAAAACCCGCTAACCCCCCTTCCCCTCCTCCCCAAAGGCCTGGGCGAACAGCCAGGTTTTACAACTACGCTGGAATGTCAAAAGGCTTGGGGCCAGTCGAGCTTCCTCTGGGAGGAAGTTCCAAAGGCACGGCACGGCCACCAAGAATGACCTCTCCATTGTGGCCCCCCACTTAATGCAGGGGACCTCCAAGAAGGCACCCCCAGCAAACCGAAAGAGCCGCTCTGGGGCACGGAGGGCGAGGCGGTCCCTGAGGTATGAGGGGCCCAGATCGTGAAGGACCTTATAGATCAACACCAAAACCTTGAACTTGGATTGGCACGCAATTGGCAACCAGGGCAGAGTCCGGAGCACAGGTGTTATGTGCTCCCAACAACCCGTCCCCAAAAGGAGGCGGGCCGCCGCATTCTGCACTAGCTGCAGTCTCCAAACCAGGAACAAGGGAAGCCCCATGTAGAGCACGTTGCAGTAGTCCAGCCTTGAGGTGACGAAGGCATGGATGAGGGAGGCCAGGTCCAGACCGGAGATGTACGGACGCAGCCTCTGCACCAGATGCAACTGGTGGAAGGCAGCCTTTGCTGCCTTCCGTTGGCTTAGGTTATATGTCTCGGACTCGGACCTGGCCACAATCATCCATGCTTTTATTACCTCGAGATTAGACTACTGTAACACACTCTGTATGGGGCTACCCTTGGTGATGGTCCAGAGACTGCAGCTGGTGTAGAATGCAGCGGCTCATCTCCTGAAGGGGACGGACTGACGCGAGCACATTACTCCAGTGCTCCGTTCTCTGCACTGCTGCCGATAGTCTTCCTGGCTCAATTCAAGGTGTTGGTGTTGACCTTTAAAGCCCTAAAAGGCCTGGTCCCCACCTACCTGCAGGATTGCCTCACCCTCCAGATTCTGGATCGACCTCTGTGGCCAGCGGGGGGGCACCCTTCTTGAGGTCCCCCGGGTTTCCCGGATGTCGACCATGAGGAGGGCGTTTTTGGTGGCTGTACCGCGGTTGTGGAACTCCCTCCCATTGGAGGCCCGCCTGACCGCTGACGTCCCCTCTTTCCATAAAAAGTGTAAGACCTGGCTGTTCTGTCAGGCCTTTGCCGAGGGAGATGGGATGGGTGGGTTGGGTTAGGGTGGGATTTTATTGTTTTTGGGAGGTTTTTAATTCTGGGAAATGTTGAGTTTAATGAATTTTATTATATATATTTTAAAATATTGTTAGCCAACCCAAGATGCTTGTAGCAGGAGGGGGCGGCATACAAATACAACTATAAATAAATAAATCTCTAAATTCATACAACAGGAAATGAAACTACTGCTAATAAATTAATTGAATCCTCTCTTTGAATCCTTGTGGTTTCCAAATAGTTTGTGTATTTTCACTGAAGCCCTCAGGACTGGTCTCATGTTTAAAGTCAGAAGTATTTGGCATTTACATTAAACAGGTTGCTGGGCTGTTTTTGCAATAAATTTTCCAAGTGCCACACTCTGGGTACAATCTATATGTTAATAACTTGCTTAAAGGCAAGGGGAAATGTTCTGTGGAAACCCTGGCTGAACCAGGTGGTGGGATTAAAAACTCCAATGTTTTTTAAATGATTGAATAGCCACAGCTAGCAAAGAGGAGAACAGCCTTTACATGTGCATCAGGGGAATAGGAGCAAAACAAAGGGTGGAGGGGATTGAAATTAACAATCTTTCAGAAAAGATGGAGAGACTTCTTTTTAATTCTGTCATCAGTAACAACAATACACAAACATTTGAGCACTGTTGCTAGGATTTGTGAGATGTGCCTATATGGGTTTGCACTTTGCAGTGCGAGATGATAGCAAACAAGGTCAATGCACTATTTTGCTGTGCCCATGGGAACATTCCATTATGGAATGAGATAATGGGTATTCGTCTTTGTTTATAAAACTCTTGTATAATTACTCGTAGTAAATATTGTCCTGCCTTCAGCTCTGGGCCACTCGTTTTTGTGAAGGAATTCAGAGACAATAAAAATAAATGGTAGAGAACTACTTAGAACCACAGGTGACTGGTAATTGTTGATAGTGGGTGGGGATGGCCACAGGAGTTGATGCTCACTTAACCATAACATGTCCTTCATGGGCTGGGACTCCTGGTATTGCAGACCCCTCCATATGCTAGGCATATGTTCTTGGTTTAGTCCCAGGCTTCATAGGTTGAGGGCCCCTTCTAAATTCATGTGGGCTCTCCAGAGGCCAGGGCTCCCTGCATTAAAGCCCTGAAGGCCCTTATACCAGTGCTTTTCACAGTCCATGCTGTTATTATTATTAACAAACATTTATATAGCGCCAGCAGTGTACCTGGCACTTTACAAAGTAATAAAATAGACACGGTCCCTGCCCCTAGGGCTTACAATCTGAGAGACAGGAGCTGGGGGAGAGACTTAGGAAGGGGAACAGAGGGAGAGACAAGGGGTCTAACATTCATGAAGATGCGAGGTCTCAAGTGCACGTACTTGGCTTGGTTACGATGAGAATGACAGCAGGCAGGTCCATGTTGCAAGGATAAGGGTAAACCGATCGTAGGTATAGGAATAGTGGCTCAGCAGGATAAAGAGTCAGACAGAGCAGAGCGAAAGAGGTGAGTTTTAAGGAGAGATTTGAAGGTATGAAGGGAGGGGGCAAGGCGGATGTGGACAGGGAGGGAGTTCCAGGCATGGGGGGCAGCAAGTGAGAAGGGACGAAGGCGCTTAGGGGAGCAGGGAAGGCGTGGAAGGGTGAGAGAAGGGACAGAGGAGGAGCGAAGTGCACGGGCTGGAGTATGGAGGGCGATAAGTGCAGAGAGGTAGGGGGGAGCAAGGTTGTGAAGAGCTTTATAGGTGAAGACTAGGAGCTTGTGCAGGATTCGTTCAGGAAGGGGAAGCCAGTGAAGCGAAGAGAGGAGGGGCTGCACATGGTCGAAGCGACTGGCGAGGTAGATGACCCTGGCAGCAGAGTTTTGGACAGAGATGAGGGGAGAAAGGTGAGACCGGGGAAGGCCAGTGAGAAGGAGGTTACAGTAATCGAGGCGAGAGATGACCAGAGCATGAACAAGAGTTTTGGCAGACGAGACAGAGAGAAAAGGGCGAATCTTAGCAATGTTATGGAGGGAGAAGCGACAGGATTTAGCAACAGAGTCAATGTAGGGTTTAAAAGAAAGGGCTGAGTCAAAGATGAAGCCTAGGCTACGGGCTTGGGGGACAGGCAGGATGGTGACTCCATCAATAGTTATTGACAGTGAGGAAGGAGAGGAAGGATGAGGGGGGAAGATAAGGAGTTCAGTTTTAGCCATGTTGAGTTTGAGTTGACGTTGAGACATCCAGGTAGAGATGTCAGAGAGACAGTTGATGAGACGAGCTTGAACAGAGGGAGAGAGAGAGGGAGTAGAGAGATAGAGTTGAGTGTCATCAGCATAGAGGTGGTATTGGAAGCCATGGGAGGCAATGAGTTTGCCTAAGGATGAGGTATAGATCGAGAAGAGGAGAGGGCCAAGAACAGAGCCTTGAGGAACACCAACTGAGAGGGGGAAGGAGGAGGAGGCGGAGTTGGAGAGAGACACATTAAAGGAGCGGTCAGAGAGGTAGGAGGAGAACCAGTTATGGACAGAGCCACAAAAGCCAAGGGAGTGAAGGGAATCCAGCAAGAGTGAGTGGTCAACAGTATCGAAGGCAGCAGAGAGATCAAGGAGGACAAGAATGGAATAGAGACGTTTAGATTTAGCCACCAGAAGATCGTTGGTGATCTTAGCGAGAGCAGTTTCAGTAGAATGAAGGGGGCGGAAGCCAGATTGGAGGGGGTCAAGGGAGGAGTTGGAGGATAGGAAGTCAAGGCAGCGGGAGTAGACAACACGTTCAAGCAGCTTGGAAGCAAAAGGAAGGAGTGAGACAGGACGATAGCTAGAAGGGTCAGAGGGGTCAAGAGTGGACTTTTTGAGAATAGGAGAGACTGTGGCATGTTTGAAGGCAGAAGGGAAAGAGCCAGTAGAGAGGGAGAGGTTGATGATGTGCAGGAAGGAAGGGGCGACAGTGGGAGTAATGGAGGTGAGGAGGCGGGAAGGAATGGGATCAAGGGGGCAAGTGGAAGGGTTGGAGGAGGAGAGCAGAGAGGAGATTTCCTTAAGGGAGGCAGGGGAGAAGGAGGACATGAGAGAAGGAGGGGGAGGAGGGAGAGGGGTGGGAGTGGGAAGAGAGGAGTGGGAAGCGATGTCGAGGCGGATCTTGTCTATCTTGGAGGTGAAGAAGGAGGCAAGATCCTGAGCAGAAAGGGAAGAAGGAGGGGGAGGACAGGGAGGCTTGAGGAGGGAGTCAAAGGTAGAGAACAGGCGGCGAGGGTCCCGAGAACAGGACTCAATGCGGGAGGCATAGTAGTGTTGTCTAGCAAGGGAGATAGCAGAAGTAAGGGTGGAGAGACAGAATTTGAAGTTCCTCAAAGTTTATTCATAAACACCATATACTGGGAAGACCCTAGTCCCCCCGCAACACATGGGGTCCTTGCAGCTGCACAGCCTGCATCCAGTTGTGCTTACTTGTCAATATGCACCATATAGTCATGCTCTTCACCTGAATGTAATAGCAGAAACCATTCTTGCATGTAACGAAAGACAAACCAAAGTGGGGATTCATTGGACTATTAAAATTAATATCCATTATAACAGTTGTAGTACGGCCTTCAAGTACCATCATTCACTGGGTCACTGTAATTTTCTAAACTTTCAGGGCCCATCCGACACTTTCTGAACCGCTCTGGCAGGCCCTGGAACACCACCTGGGAGCAGCCAATGCTCTAGTCTCCAAATGTACAAGGCAAATAAAAAGACCTCTGAATTTATCACTTAACACACACCCCACAAGCCCCCCAACCAAAAAACAGCACTCCTTCATATAAGGATATAAAATATTATATAAATATTTATATTTTTGTAAAATAACTTGATTTTGAAAGAGGAGACTGGCTTATTTTAAGATTCCTGGATATACAAATCCCATTGATTTCTGAGGGGAAAATATGAACAATGTGTGTTTTAGTTAAGTTTATGATTAAGGAGACAGGAGATACTTTAAAAGGAGTGTAAATGCCAAAGAACAAGAGAAATTATTTAGGGCAGACAAAAGGGTATTATTAAGATGGATTTGTTAAAATTAAGCAGGCTAAGAGACAAAAGTCCTTCTGGCAGTCGATCTGTATTCTGTAAAAAGTCTCTCCAGGGAAGTGGTAGAAACTTGTAAAATAAGAATGGGGACAATGCAACAAAATACACTCTCAAGGAGCAATATTTTACTAGCAGAGCAATAGAATAGAAGACCTAGCAGCACTTTTTTCCATACCTAATTTTGATAAATCTAGAAATTGGTTTACCTTGGCTACTTTTGGTTAAGTATAGCTGCTGCTGCCTTCTCTTATTTTTGAAAACATGTCTAAACAACATACTTTGTCTGCTGAGTTTTTTTTGTAGCTTACAGGTCGAATAAAATGTCAAGCTGTGTAGAAATGGGTCCAGAGAGAATATTAAGGATTTATTTATTTTGTTGCTCGTCGTCCGATACATTTTTATGCTAAAAATCAAGCTATGTTTTGTAATTATTATT
Organism: Sphenodon punctatus; assembly: GCA_003113815.1. Taxonomy (NCBI): domain Eukaryota; kingdom Metazoa; phylum Chordata; class Lepidosauria; order Sphenodontia; family Sphenodontidae; genus Sphenodon; species Sphenodon punctatus. The sequence continues at coordinate 3,720,433 of QEPC01006240.1, forward strand.
TATATAGTGCCAGAGGCAATGTACTTGAAGCTGTACAATAATTAATTATTGCTTTCAATCCTCTGCTTTGGATAATCTACTTTGGATACTCTTGAACCAACTCTCCCCTTTCCTGTCAGGCACACAAAACCCCAACCTTGGCTTACCACCCACATTTGCTTCCTGTGTACTTGTGCCTGCTCTGCAGAATGTCTCTGGCTAAAATCCCATTCCTATGCCGACTTCCAGCACTTCAAATTTATGCTCACCTCCTTCAATTCAGCTACTACCCTCGCTACGCATCTGATTGACTCTTTTGCCTCCATCTCCCGCCGTCTTTTTGCCATATTCACCTCTCTCTTCAAACTAACTCCTCCCCCCCCCACTTCTTTGGTCTCTGTCCAGGTTCTGGCTGATTTTTCCTATGACAAAAGTCAGAAGATTCAGCTAGAGTTCTCTGCCAGAGAGCCCCCTCAACCTTCCCCCCCATGAGTCCCCTCCTCTTCCTCTAGCACCTGTCACACTTCCTTCTTTTTCTGAAGTTACAGAGGAGGAAATCGCCCACCTCCTCTCCTCCAAACTCACCACTTGTTCCTCTGACCCTATCCCCACCCATCTCCTCCATTCGATCTCCCCTGCAGTTATCCCCTCCATCTGTCAAATAATCAATGGAGTAGTTTTTCTGTAGCATTATTTATTAGTGAAAGGAAAAAGTCTGTTGTGAGGCCTTTTGTGTGAGGCCTTGGCAAATTGCCCCTTTTGGCCCTACTCTCCTCCTAGCAGCCCCCTAACCTGGGTGGCTGTATAATTTCAGATCCTCATGTACCAACTCCTAAATAGCCCGAGTTCCAGCTCTGCTTGACCCTGTCTAGACCTGATCCTGCAGCCATTTACAGTTGTACCTGATCCTGCTGGCATGCGAAGGCAGAAGGGCCTGACAGTAGGCTTGGCCTTTCATGAATTGTTGCCTTCCATTCCCTATTCTAAATTTTTCACATATTCCATACTGCTTAAAAGTAACTGGCCAAATCTTTGGCCATAGGTCACTAGTAGGCCTAGGAATTAATAGATTATGAATTTAATATATGAATTGAAAAAACAGCTGAAGAATCATAGATCCTAGTATGTCACATGACTAGAAATGTGAGGACCTGGTTCAAAGATGGATCAGTAAATCAATTAACAGTCTGCACTGGCTCAGCCTCACTGTGTTTCAGACATAGCAACTATTCACCATTTGTTTGTAACTGAATTACAACACTGCTCCAGCATCAACATGCATTGGCAAAAGTGTGTGTGGAAGCTTTCTTGCTGCCTTCCCCCTTAACATGCCAGATATTATAGTCCCAGCTCAGAATATCAATTACAACCATAGTGTGTGTTTCCTCACACAGGCAGTTTGCCAGATGTACAATTTGTCTCTGAGCATAAAAACAGACATGAGGTTGGGCTGCTGTGACCCACTTTGACCCAGTTTCCACCGGACCTCACCTGCATGTTTGTGCAGGTGCTGCCAGATGTTGGGCCAGGATTGCCCTGAGCCATGTTGGTGGCTAGCCCTGACTCTCACTCCACAGCCTGGGCTAAGGTCTGCCCAATCAGGCCAAAGTGGGCTATTGCATCTACTGTGGCCCAGGAGATCAGTTCCACCATGGTCAACCGCCATGGCTGCCCATCATGGTGGGGGGTGGGAGTCTGGTGCAGTCCAGCCATGGGGACATTTCCTGTGCGGCCTGACTCAGTACAAAACGCCTCCACCTTCTTGGCCTGGGTCGGGCCACCGCCATGTGGCCATCACATCTGTTTCCACCCAGAGACATTTGGGTTTAATAATATTGGACTTGCCCAAGATGTACAGAGAGCTGTGTCTTTGTTCTTGCAGAATTTGTAGAAGCTGAACTAGTCAGAAAACTTTTCAAATGGTAGAAGCAGACTCAAACATCTGTTTGCATTGTACTTTTCACAAGGAGAGCCTGCAGTTAGTGACTTGAGGACTGTAGCCAGGATAAGTTACCAGTACATACAAGTCTCTGCAATGAAAACAAAAGCCAGTTTAAAATACAATAGAAACCTCTTTATCTAGACTTCTGTTATCCTGTTTTCTCATTCGGGACTAGAGTTGAAATCCATGTGGTAATGATTGGATTTGCAGTAACCAATCCAAACTGACAACAATTACTTACTGAGTGGTATCCACTTATTAACAAATGGCTTAACCAATTTGTTTATTTATCTCATCCTTCTCTTAAGGCTCAGGAGAAGTAATATATTCAAAAATACACAGAAAACAAACAAACAAACAAAATCTTCTAATATATTATTTATTTATTGGGAAAATGAACCTGTTAGCAGTTGATTTCTTTTTAAGATGTGTACTTTAGTACTTTTATTTTTTAGTATAATTTTATTGATTATTGTAATAATGTGAACTGGAAAAATATGTATCTTGGATTACTGGAAATTGTTAAAATTTGCATGTATGACTCTTGGAAAATTGTAAATGTTTTATGCAATAGCCATATGGCTAAGCAATAAAGGTAATGAATGAATGAATGCATTTATTTTGCTTCATTTATATCCCGCTCCCTCCTGCTCACAATAGCAGCTCGGGGTGGCTCACAATATATTTAAAACATATTCCAACAATTTAAAACATACGCTTAAAACAACTATAAACCCATAAAACTTATTTAACTTATAAAATCATTAAAAGAGTGGAACTGAACCCAAGTACTCTCCCCCCAACCTGAACCCACCCTCCCCATCTCCCTCCCCAAAGGCCTGGTGGAACAGCCAGGTCTTACATTGTCTTCGGAAAGAAGGGAGGTCAGGGGATAGGCGGGCCTCCATCAGGAGGGAATTCCACTGCCTACGAGTGGCCACCAAGAATGCCCTCCCCATCATCACCACCTGGGAAACCTGGGAACCCTCAAGTCAGGCATCCCCGGCCAACCGCAGGGGTCACACTATGGCCCGGGGCAGGAAGCAGTTCCACAGGTAAGTAGGGTCCAAGCCATTTAGGACTTTATAGGTCAACACCAACACCTTGAATCAGGCCTGGAAGACAATAAGCAGTCAGTGCAGAGAATGGAGCACTGGTGTAATGTACTCAAGAAGACCCGTCCCTGTAAGAAGACGAGCTGCCGTATTCTGCACCAGCTGCAGTCTCCGGACCATCACCAAGGGTATCCCCACATAGAGTGCATTACAGTAGTTCAGTCTAGAGGTGATGAAGGCATAGATGATGGTGGCCAAATCAGAGTTTGAAACATATGGCTGTAGCCATTAGGGATGGGCAAACAGAACTGAGTTTGGAAATTCGGTTCGGTTCAGTTTGGAAATTCAGTTCAGTTCGGAAATTCGGTTCGGTCGACCAAACTATTCGAGTTCGGTCTGAACTCCGAACTTCCGAACAAAGTTCGGAAATTCAAACCCTATTGAAATAAATGGAATATTATCTTTGGCAAAGATCTAAGGATCTTCTCACCATCTAGGGATGGGCGAACAGAGCCGAGTTCAGAAATTCGATTCGGTTCGAAAATTGAGTTCGGTTCAGAAGTTCGGTTCGGTCGACTGAGCTGGTCGAGTTCAGTCTGAACTCCGAACTTCCAAACCGCATTCGCCCATCCCTAGTAGTCATCGTACCAGATGTAACTGGTGAAAGATGCTCCTCGCCACAGTATCCACCTGGTAGGGATATGCGAACGTGGTTTGGACATTCAGAGTTCAGTCCGAACCCAGTCAGTTCAGATGGCCAAACCCAATGACTGAACCCAACGCCTGAAGCCCCGAACAGTTTGGCCACGTTCGGATTAGTTTGGCCGTGTTCGGGGGAAAAAACCTGGCTTGCAGGCCCAGGGAGGGGGGGATTTCCTGGTGCCAGGGGTGGAGAGGCTTGGACTAGCAGTCAACCTGCCCAATCACCATCCCTCTTTTCCTCAGACCACTGGCTTCTCAGTCTGTGATTGGCATGGGACTAGGCTGCACAGAGCCAATGGGGCTTGTGGTAAGGCGGGCACAGCAAGTAACAAAAATCATTGCCCTCTCCCCTTCCAATTCTTTCTGAGCTAGCCACTGATCCTGTCAGCAGGCATTTTCTGAAGTCTCCCTCTCCCAGCAGTTTGTGTTCCTCCCAATCCATTGCCATCCTCCTCCTATTTCACCCATTTCCACACATTTACCTTGATAGTTTCATTTATTTAGATTAGATTAGATAGATTTAGGTGTTATTTTTATTTTTTATCCCTCCCTGTGTTCTTTCTCCCTACCGTCCATTGAATCCTTCCCTCCTCCCTGTATATATTCCATCCCTGATTCCCTTCCCCTGTTTTTGGATTTTTTTTAGAGTAGCATTAGATTGATTTAGGTTTCATTTCAGTTTTGTACCCCTCCCTGTGCTGTTTGTTGTGAGCTGTCTGTGCCCCCCGCAATCCCTGCAGATGGATGGATAAATAGATAGATACTTGTAGCAGTTAGCTTAGTTATAACTAGGGGCGGGAAAACCGGTAAATCCGGTATCCGATAATGCCGGTACCGGGCGTACCGGCATTATCGGATTCGACCCAGTAATCCGGTCCGGGTACCGGATTCTGGGTACCGGATTTTTTTACATTGCAGCCATTTAAAAATGGCTGCAATGTAAAAAACTTAAAGCCCCAGCAAAAAAGTTTAAAAAAACAAACCCTCCCCGAGTCCAGGCTGCGCGGGTGGAAGGGGGGACACCCCCCACCCACCCTGCCCAGCCTGG
>QEPC01006240.1:3726328-3739890 GCA_003113815.1 Sphenodon punctatus
TTATTTATTTATTTATTTATTTATTTATTAGCCGCCCCACTCATGCCTACGACATCTCAGGGTGGTGTACAATAACAAAAGATACATAAAAATACAATAAAAATACTAAAAAAGCAACAATATATTAAAAATATCTTAAAACCCAAATTTACCCCCAACTACTCCACCCTCCCACCTGAGGACCTGGGTGAACCACCAGGTCTTGCAGGCTTGGCGAAAAGCCAGCAGACCTGGGGTCAGATGGGCTTCCTCCAGAAGGGACTTCCAAAGTCGCGGCCTGACCACCGAGAATGCCCTCTCCATTGTAGCCCCCCGTTTTACATGGGGGACCTCCAGAAAGGCACCCCCATTGAACCAGAGGGATCATTCTGAGGCACAGAGGGCAAGGCGGTCCCTGAGGTATGAGGGGCCCAGACCGTGCAAGGCTTTATAGACCAACACTAACACCTTGAATCTGGCTCAGTAGTCTATGGGCAGCCAGTGCAGAGTATGGAGCACAGGTGTTATGTGCTCCCGCCAACCCATCCCTGTAAGGAGATGGGCCTCCACATTCTTCAAAAGCTGCAGCCTCCAGACCAGTGTCAAGGGAAGCCCAACAAAGGGCGCGTTGCAGTAGTCTAGCTTCGAGGTGATGAAGGCGTGGGTGAGGGTGGCCAGATTGGGCCCAGAAATGTACAGATGCAGCCTCCGCACTAGATACAACTGGCGGAAGGCGGCTTTAGCCATCACCTCGACATGTCTATCCAGACGGAGGTCTGAGTACAAAAGCACTCCCAGACTCTGAACCTGCTGGGCTACAGGAGGGTGGACACCCCACCCCCAAAGTGGAGCCAGCACCTCCCTCGTCCTGCCCACCACCATCACCTCCATCTTGTCGGAATTGAGCTTCAGTCTGCGGTGCCACATCCAATCCGCCACAGCCTCCAGACACTGGGAAAGTAAGAAGACAGCTTGACCTGGGTCAGCTGAAAATGAAAGGTACAGCTGAGTATCATCAGTATATTGGTAACATCGCACCCCAAACCCTCTCATGATCTCCCCCAAGGGTTGCATATACAATTAAATAATAATGGAGACAGGCTGAAACCCTGCGGAATGACACAGGTCAAGGCCCGGGGGCTTGATTTTTCAGCCCCAAGCACCACCCGCTGGCTTCTCCCTGAGAGGAATTTAGCAGAACCACCCAAGTACAGTCCCATCCAGGCCCCCCAGGTCTCACAGTCGTCTCAGGAGCAGCCCATGGTCCACTGTGTCAAAAGCGGCTGAGAGATCTAGCAGGATCAGAAATGTTGAACATCCTGCATCCATCTCCCGGCGGAGATCATCCACTAAGGCCACCAACGCCTTCTCAGTACTATAGCCAAGATGGAAACCAAATTGAAAAGGGTCAAGGAAACTAATGTTATCCAGATGCGCCTGGATCTGTATCTCCACCGCCCATTCAATAATCTTCCCTAAAAAGGGAAGATTAGAGACGGGTCAGTAGCTGGCGAGTGCGTCCACATCCAAAGATGGCTTCTTCAGCAGGGAGCGCACCACAGCCTCCTTGAGATTGGGTGACAATCTCCCCTGCCAAAGGGACGCATTGACTACCCTCACCAGTATCGTCCCCAAAGTCTCCCTGGAGGCTTTCACCAACCAGGAGGGGCATGGATCTAATTCGCAACTGGTGGCTCTAACAGACCCCAAGACATCCACCGCATTGGCTGGTGTCACTTCCTGAAACTCATCCCAGGAAGATAAACCAGACGGTGCCTCCATAATCTTGTGCTCCTCACCCACTGTCTTCAATCTGGTGTCAAAGTTACTCTGGAGTGATCTTGTCTTCAAAGTAGATGGCAAACTCCTCACAGTGGGCCTGGGACAAGTCCTGGTACAGGCAGAGGGAGGCCGGATTGACCATCCCCCGCACCACCCGGAACAGCTCCACTGGGCATGACTTTGCAGACACTATGATGGCAGCAAAGAATACTTTCTTTGCTGTCCTCACAGCCTCAACATAGAACCACAAATGGGCCCTATGGAGAAGTCGCTCAGATTCAGAGTGAGTCTGACGCCAGCATTGATCTAGTCTCCTGCTTACACTGCAGCCCCTCAGTAAACCAAGGGGCTCTGCGGTGACGAGATGGAGGCAGGGGATGTATCAGAGCCACCCTATCAATGGCCTCCCCCATCCAGATGTTCCAATGCTGGACCAGCTCATCGACAGAGTGACTGTCAGGGTCGAAGGTTAACTCCCCCAGAGCCTCCTGGAACTGCTGCAGTTCCATCAGCCTCCAAGGGTGGACCAACCTAACTGGTCCAATCCCCTTCTGGAGGTGGTGCACTGAGAGGCTGACCTGTAGGAGATAATGATCCATCCATGACAAGGGTGTGACCCTCACAACCCCCACTAACAGATCACCCACCTCAAGGCCAGAACAGAAGACCAGGTCGAGGGTATGTCCCCCCACATGGGTTGGGCAGTTGACTACCTGGGACAAGTCCATGGTTGCCATGGTGGCCATGAACTCTCGCTCTGCTCCTACAAGGCTGGTGTCGGCATGGGCGTTGAAGTCCCCCAGGACCAAAGTCATGGAGGAGTTCAGTGCCACCTCCGAGGCCAGCTCTTCTAGAGTGGCAAGTGATGCTGCCAGACAGGAAGGGGCCCGGTATACCAGCAGCACCCCGAGATTACCCCCAGCCAAATCAAACACCACATGAAGGGCCTCAATACCTGGAATCCCCAGGTCTGGATATTTCCTAACCAGCCATTCCTCTCTAGAAACAATGGCTACACCACCACCCCGGCCCCCCATGCGGGGCTGGTGCTGTACAGCATACCTGGCTGGAACAAGGTCAGCTAAAACTGGTCCCACCTCCTTGTCCAACCAGGTTTCCGTAATACATGCAAGGTCCACTGCCCCAACTAAAATCAAATCTCGAATGACTGGGGCCTTATTCACTACAGACCTTGCATTTAGCAGCAACAGCCCTTTACTGGTAGACCTTAGACCCTGTGCCTCCCTCACCCTCAGTGGGGTGTGTGTGTGACTCTCTTAACCTCGGCCCCCTGGGAGTGCAAGTCACCTGTCCCCTTGGACCATACCATCCTCGCCCCACAACCACCTCTATAGCCGCTCCTCCCCTCCATCCACTCCTTCCTGACCCCTTCCCCATGACTGCTCACCCAAGAGTCTCCCTCTCCCCCACCCCTACAACCTCTCCCCCCACCCCCCCGGACATCCTGCTGCCACCAGGGGCCGGTGGAGGCCATCCCCCCCCCACCCCCTGGGATTCCTCCTCTCACAAAGAATCCCCTCCCTGGGACTCCCCCTCTCACAGGGAGTCCCCCTAAGTCTCCCCAGGGGCCAACTCCCCTTCTCTCACCAAGTGGTTTGGCCCTATCCACCCTAACCCACTCCCCATTCCTCCCACCCTCAAGCCACACCCACCTTATCCCCCCCAGAACACCTTAAAACCACAAGTTAAAAACAAGATAAAAGCCACCCATCCCCAACCCCCCCAGGCCTGCTAAGGGCCACACGCTAGCTGCAGTACAAAATGATGGTGGCAGCGAACAATGGGTCCAACAGCGGGTCCAGCAACATCAGTGGCAGCAGTGATATCGGCGGGGCAGCAGCAGCATCATCAAAGATGGGCCGCACGATAACAGGTATGGTGTCTGTTGAGCAAAGGGGCCCCCGGGCACCAACAGCCAACACCCTTTGGGTGTCGCCCTTTAGGCTGGCACCCAAAGGGCCCCATCCTGGATGTTATCATCTAGGGAGGGGGGGGGGAAGAGCAGAGTGGCAGTAAGCTCCTCCAATCACACCAGCCCCAATCTCCACAGGAGCAGACACAGCATGCAGTTGCCCAAAGGGCAACTGAAAGCCACGTGCAAGTTGGGGAAAATGATAGCGCTGGATGGGCAGCCCTTCTTGGTGGTCGGGGACATGGGGCTTAGGCACCTGATTGACTTCCTGCCCCCCCAGTTTAAGCTGCACTCGCGCACCACCCTGAGTCGGCAGGTGGTGCCAACCTCATACCGGGCTTTAAAGGAGCGAGTGAGGGAGCAGCTGGCAGGGGCTGGGGGAGCCAACGCCCACTTCACACTGACCTGTGGTCGAGTAGGAATGCGCAGCTTGCCTACCTGGCAGTGACGGCGCACTGGTGGCAGGACCCGGAGGCAGCACTTGGCAATGGCAGGAGGGGTCCCGAAGTAGGGTACAGATGGGCTCTGCTTCAAGCGGAAGTCATGGACAGCCCCCACACCGCTCGGATCATTGAGGCAGCCCTGACCGCCATGGTGAGGGAGTGGGTCACGCCAGGTCTGCCCTTCACCAGGGTCCTTGTTCCAGGGAATCATGTCGCACGTGGACATACTGTACAAGGAGCTAAAAAAAAACCCCATTGACTCTGTAGGTATTCAAAGATATACTACTGACTTCATAAGAGCCATCGATAAAGTGAGGGACTCCATTGGAACTCTGCGCTCGGAGCTGCCGGAGAACGCTTGGATGGACAGAAGTGCACCTAGCATGGACACACTAGAGCAGATCGCTGTAGAAGTGTGTGATATTATAATCTCTCATGCACGTGACAGATTTCAATTCATGAAACATCTAGAGAGCGCAACTTTTGTACAGGGGACTTTGTTTCAAAGGCACAGTGAACGCTTTCCCATCCAAGCATTTAATGTGGCAACGGAAGACTACCCAATGCTGGAGAGAGACTGACTGAGGAGTGAGCTTGGAACTTTGTATGACAGGTCAGAATTCCATTCCGCCAAAGATGTCTCCGCACTACTTGCTGTGTTGACCAAGGACAATTTGGACAAATCATTTTCAGAGGTGGTTAAACTGCTGAAGATTGTGATGACAATGCCTCTTTCATCTGTTGAAGTTGAATTAAGCTTCTCAGTTCTAAAAAGAATTAAAACCTTTCTGAGAAGTACCATGACAGAGAACTGTCTGAATGCTCTAGCAATGCTGTCCATTGAGCAAGCCATGATCAGGGAAATTCCGGACTTCAACAACAAAACAATAGATTTGTTTCCACAACGCAAGGAACGCCAAGCAAATTTCCAGTACAAACATTGAACAGAACTGAAGATGATCTATTCTGTACTCTCCATTGAATGAAGACTAGAAGGAGGGGAGACCTGCACTATGAGAAGACCTGTTTTGCATCCATCCAGCTCCAGCCTGCATGGTCTTTGTCCTTAAAGGGAGACCCATGCCAACACAGACGCTGCACCCAAGCAAACAGGTGATGATCTGGACTCGCCATTGCATGAAGACTAGAATGAGGGGAGACCTGCACACTGAGAAGACCTGTTTTGCATCCATCCAGCTCCAGCCTGCATGGTCTTTGTCCTTAAAGGGAGACCCATGTCAACATGCATGCTGCACCTAAGTAAACAGAAAAAGAAGCAGTTGCTGCTGCTAGCTTGAGGACTAGAAGGAGGGGAGACCACAAAGTAAGACAACCTGTTTTGGAACCCTTCTGTTCCAGCCTGGCCTGCATGGTCTCAGTTCCATTACAGGGAGACAGACGCCAACACGGAGACTGGACCATGCAAACAGGAAAAGAAGGCACTGACACCAACAGAACTGACAACACACAAGGCGGAGGAGACCACAGTTGCTGCTGCTTGCTTCAGCGAGTGTGACGAGGAGGACAGCCTACGAGGACAGAGCCCAGGAAGACCAATGGTGCTGCAGAACCACCACCATGAATAAACCCAGCACCCAAGGCACCACATGATGGTGACAGCACACAAGGTGGAGGGAGGCATTTCTGGCAGCTGCGAGTGTGAGGATGAGAGCCAGCAGAGGACATCCCACATTTAAGATAAGTGTGGTTCCTTCTTAAGCTAAAAAGTTAAGTTTTAAAAAGCTGAGTTAAAAAGTTATGTCTCCAGTTAAACACTTGTAAGTTGCAGGTTTAATTTTTTTTTACAATAAGTTTGGTTCTTTTCATGTCTTAAGTTAAAAAGTTAAAAAAAAAAAAAGTTAAAAGTTCAAGTAATGTCTTAAGTTAAACAATTGTAAGTTAGATTTAGAGTAGGCGGTTTTCATATTTTAAACCCGCCACTGCCCCCAAGAAGAGATATAGAGGGCACTGGGAGGGTGGAACCTCTTCTTAGGGGCAGGGGAGGCCCACGGTCGTGGAACACTGAGCATCAGAATGCATTAAAAAAAGATAAAAGTTAACATGTCTTAAGTTAAACAGTTGCTAGAGTTGTTTAAAATTGTTGGTGCTACTGTTCTTTAGAGGAAGTTAGTTACAATTAAATTTAGAGTAGGCGGTTTTTATATTTTAAACCCGTCCCTGTCCCCAAGAAGAGGTGCAGAGGACATTGGGAGGGTGGAACCTCTTCTTGGGGGCAGGGGCAGGTCCACAGCTGTGAGACGCCCTAAAGTCTTGTGGCACCCTGAACAATTCATGGGGGCTCCAAAACCCCAGCCATAGGGGCCTCTACAGCAACTGGCCTCCAGATGCAGTGTTTGGCTTTCGGATTTAGTGGGGGTCTAGGTCCACTGAAGCCTGAAGTCACATTGTGTCTGGAGACCTTCAGAAGACCAACTGTAGGACCTGAACAGCAAACAATCTCGACAGCGATATTCCCCCACCCCTGTGTCTCTAGACACAGTGGGACCTCACACTCCATTGGGGTTCTTTAGGCCAACAAGTGCGCAGGTCCCACTTTATCTGAGGCCTCCAAAACACCAGCGGTGGGACCTCCACAGTGACAGAGCTCCACAGCAACATAAAGCAATTTTCAACCCACCACTGTGCCTTCAGATGCATTGCGACCTCAGTCTACAGTGGGGTTCTGTGGAATCCAACTGCTTTCTGAAGTCCCTCTGTGTCTGGAGGCCTCCAGAACCAAAGCTGTGGGACCTCAACAACATCAACAGAATGCACTATCCCCACCACCAGTGCACTTCAAGATGCATTAGGACTTCAGACTTCAGAGGGGGGTTCTTGAGGCCCAATGGAGACTTAAATTCTATTTTGTCTGGGGACTGGGAGCCTACCCTAGAAAACTACAGGCAGCCAAGGAGAGTATGAAAATGAAGAGGATTCCAGATAATGGTAAGTGATGGCATGGGGATTGGGAGGGTCTTGGACCTCTTCTTTGGGGGAGAGGTCCACAAAGAAGCAAAATTAAAAATGTCATTCAAAATGCAAACATCTAAAGTAATTTGCTTCTTTTTTCTATCCAGTTGGTCTGAGATCTGGCATGATTCCACACCTCGCGTTGCTCTCCTTGTAAACAGAGGAGAAAGTAGGTAGGAGCATGGCAGAATAGAAGGCTGCAGACAAAAAGGAGACCCCTTTCCCATATCCCCCGCTGAACCCATCTCTTCCTCTTCCCCTTCTTCTCTTGCACCAAAACCAAACCCTTTCCCTCCTGCTTCTCCTCTGTCCTGTCCTTCTCTTCCCTTTCATTCTCTTCTGATTTGGCTTGTCGCAGGACAGGGAGCTAACTCAGTCCTCCCAGTTCTCCAAGCCAGTAGGAAGGCTTGTCCCAAAGCCTACACCTTCAGAAGACTACAGGTGGCCAAGGATGCCATGAAAATCGAGGATTCGAGGGTTCAGGATAAAGGTAGACGATGGCAACGTGATCTATTTTTCTAACCTACTATAGTTAATTTGAACCTGGTGGAAAAGAGAGAGTGGACAGGACTCCAGTAAGAGGGCTCTCTATCCCCCGGTGGCAGTGCTTCACACAGTAGCGTTCCCAGCATTGACTCATGTAATGTCCAGCCAACGTTAACCCTGGGAACTCCTTGCTGCTGGGTTATGCCACGCCACTGGCCTACCATTGCCCTGGCTTTCCCCTAGGCCAGGCTCCATCCCTAGGCCAGCCGGCCCACCATTCAACCCACCCACTGCCCCACCAGCCTCCAAACCCACTAGCTGCCACTGCTCTCTGGGATCATGCCCTGCAAACATTTGGGAAATGCTGTTCTAAAGATTACTCAATTATCAATGTAGGTGCAGGGTTTAGAATTTGCTAGTGCAAATTTGCTAGGACAAACATTGGATTCTTATTCCGTTGGAGGCACAGAAAAGCAAGGAAAAATGGTGACTTGGACCATGACTACAGAGGCTAACAAGCAGTTCCAGGAAAGCTGCATTGTTAGTGCCTCATTAATACCAGCTACTACTGAGCAGTTCATGTAGGCACTACTGCTGCGGGAGGAGTTATTTGCTGAGCAGAGACTTCAGGGTTGCTCCACAACAGTTGCACCAAACCTTTGGGGAGGAGGAAGGGGAGGATGGGGTGGGTTGTTAGAGTATTATTGCTGCTTTTATGTATTAGTGTTTTATTGTTGTACACCACCCCGAGCTGCCTGTGGCAGGAGGGGGCGGCATAAAACTTGAATGAATGAATGAATAAATAAATAAATGAATAAATACAAACAGCTGCTCAGTAGTAGCTGGCGTTAATGAGGTGCTAACTATGCAAGTTGCCTGAAGCTCAGCAGACTGCACCTGACCTCAGAGGAGCAATCCTTCCTGGGGATATAGTTTGGTTGAGGCACGTTTTGCGCCACCTTTGCTCAGGGATGTGCTTGGAATGGCAAGCTAGGCCAGACTAAGTAGCATAAAGTTCAAAACAGTGAGATTTAAAAAACTGAACACTAGCATAAAAAAGTGAAGTCAAGTTTGATTCTTTCTTCCAAAGCCTCCTCTCCCCTCGCCCTGCCATACTCAACTGTGACACAAGAGGTAGAAAATAAATGTTTGGAGCCTTCCATTTCTTATTTCACAAAAATAAAAACTCTGCCTGCCTGGCTAAACGTGCATAGATCCCAGTCTTTGAAATGCTCTCTTCAAATGGTATCAATTTGGATTGCAAGCCACTTACTCCAAAGCAGTCCCATTCAAGGAAGTCTATTACTATTCTGGAGTAAGTGGTTTTTGGATATTGGGTTTGTAAAGGAAATGCTAAAGTTGCAATTCACATGGTAATACAGGTATCTCACTGGGTTGGCCAAATCCTGTATTTCACTGCAAAAATTAGCATTTGCTTTCCATCAGGGTCTCCTTCCTCCCTGTAATTAAATTAAGTGCATGCACCTGTGATTTCTCAATTTAGTGAATGTGTCCCTGTCTCTCCCCTTGTTTCCCTTTCCCTTGTTACCTCTCCCTTGCCTTTCCTAGATTGTAAGCCCCATGGGGCAGGGACCCATCGCTAATTTACAATTGTGCAGCACCAGGTACATTGCTGTCACTATACAAATAAAAATAATGATAACATCTCTCTATGATGAACTGTGTACTCAGCTATAAGGCCAGCACATTCGATCAACATATCCAGGGCTGGCCCCAGGATTCGTAGGACCATGTGCAAAGTCTTAGTGCTGGGCCTAATTTCCATAATTTAAATAAGGGGCCTAATTTCCATAATTTGAATAAGGGTCCCTTTAAATAAGTGAAATTATTTGAATTTCCATAATTCAAAAAAGGCTGTTGTCCATAGGAGCGGGGTCCAGGCTGACGTGGGGCCATGTGTGAATGCACATGTTGCACATGCCTAGGACCGGCTGTGAACATATCCAAGTTTCAACTTTGTCCCATAGTTTAGGATGTAGTAAATGGTTCAAGCTGTTGATACTTTCCTTTCTTTAATGCATACATAAAGATACAAAGCTACAAAGAATGTGTTAAGGCAGTGGTTCTCAAACACGTTCCCTGCATGTCCTCATTTTGAGAATTAAGTATAGCCCCTGCAACCCCAGGCAGCAACAAACACATGTAAATTATAGCAAACACCATTGAAACCTCCGTCTGTGGACAGCATTAGCACAGAACTTAACCATCTGTCAGCAAGGATTCTAAGGCCTCAGTCCAATAAAAACTTTAAGCATTTGCTCAATTTTACCCACACAATGAGTCAACGATATATGGGTTGAATATCTTTTGTGTCTTTGAAATTCGCAAATATGGGCACACATACGTTATATTTCTGTGCCCCTAGACTTGCAAAATATGTCAAATATCTTTGTACACAGAGACATGCAAAGTATATAAAATATCTGCCAGGCTCACCACCCCATCTACACATGGCATGACCCTAGTTGAGGTCCTCTTGAATTCTTACAATTTGGGAACCTATGGATTAGAACAAAATAACGTCCTTGCTGATAGCTGGCCTAGATACCAGTAATGTCGACTTCCACATAGCGTGTGTGTGTGAGAGAGAGAGAGAAAGAGAGAAGCTGAATTGCAAGATCTTACAGAAAAGAAACTGTGAACAGACATCTTTCAAGATGTTCGTGTTGTCACACAAAATCATCATCATGAGGGAAATGTTTCTAATGGAAAGCAATCTCCTGTATCCCAGGAAATATCAGTTATCAACTTTAGTTCTGGGAGAAAAATCCTTGAACATAGACCACAGCAACTATTGTGATTTGCAAGTGTTTTCTTTGCATCCACTCGCTCCAGGATGGAATGTGTGTGACGGTGTTCTGTAAACAACAGGAACAAGGAAATTAATTCCCCTCAAAACATCTCACAAAGAAAAAACCTTACACAAAGTGGCTGAATAAAATGCATGACATGGGATGTAGACCACACCCCAGAAACCGCTGCCATGCCTATTCAGCCCTTTGTCTTTGGCTGAATCCCCTCTGAAGAAAGGGGTACCCTCCTGTAGGACACAACACTACACTCCTGAGGTATCAACTCAACAGTCTTTATTAGACACAGTGACAAACCCTGGGGCTGCCTGCTCATCCACATTCACCCTGCAGGCCCAGGTCCATCTCTCTCAGGCACAGGAGCACCACAGTATCAACCCACAAAATGCATAGGAGCCAGACCCTTAAGCCCCTGGCTCACAGTAAGCCTTCCCCAGGCAAGAGGCTCTCTCCTGGGTACAGCCTTCCCTACTTGCCTGGGTCCACTCTAGTCCTTTTGGTTCTCCAGCCTTCAGCACTCTGGAGAGTGTAGAGTGGGAAGGATCCCCTTCAGGCTTCTTCAGGAGGATGTGGTCCCTTCAGCTCCCAGGCAGAGAGTGCCTCCTCTCTCCTTATGAACCAGAGGTTGTGGGTGAACCAGAAGTTGTGGAAGCCCCACCTTGTCTGATTTTGTGGGATCAATTTCAGTTGGTGTCATCCGCCAGGGTGGGGGATGTTCTTGGGGCTGTTAGGGCCACCTTTTGTGAACTTGACCCATGCCCATCCTGGCTGGTTAAGACCAGCCGGGAAACGGTGGAGCCGTTGCTGGCGGAGGTGATCAGTGCCTCCCTTTGGGAGGGCAGAGTGCTGGACTGCCTCAAAGAGGCGGTGGTGCAGCCTCTGCTAAAAAAACCCATCACTTGATGTTGATTCCCTCGCCCGTTATCGGCCGGTCTCTAACCTTCCCTTTTTAGGGAGGGTTATTGAGCAGGTGGTGGCCCAGCAGCTGCAGGGACATATAGACCGCACTGATTATCTGGATCCCTTTCAGTCTGGTTTTCGTCTGGGTTATGGCATGGAGACTTTGCTTGTGGCCTTGGTTGACAACCTTCACCGTGAATTAGATCAGGGTCGTTAGATCCTGCTAATTTTGTTAGATCTGTCGGCTGCTTTTGATACCATTGACCATGAGATGTTGGTGACTCACTTGCGGGATTGAGCTGGAGTGGGCGGGATCCTCCTTGACTGGTTCTGCTCCTTCCTGGCCAGGAGAACTCCCCATGTGCCCGTACAACCCTTGAGATCATCTGTGGGAGCCTTTTTGGAGGTTCCCCGGGTGAGGCGGGTGGTCACCGATGTTAGATCTTTTTCGGTGACTGCCCCTGTGCTGTGGAATTCGCTCCTGGAGGAGGCTCAGTTGGCTCCCACTCTCCTGCTGTTTTGGTGTGTATGTAAGACCTGGCTGTTTCATCAGGCCTTTGGCGAGGGGTAGGGGTGGGGTGGGGGGTTTCCCCACATTCTACTGTATTTTTAAATTGTTTAAAATTTTTTTTTTTACTGAGTGTTGTTTGCTGCCCCGGGCTGCCCTGTGGGCAGGAGGGGTGAGATATAAATTTTAAATAAATAAATAAAGAAAGAAAATAAACTCAGTGTGTGGTGTTTGGGGATTGTTCTTCATCTCCACAGAACCTCACGTGTGGTGTCCCACAAGGTTCTATCCTGTCCCCGCTCTCGTTCAACGTGTATATGCAGCCACTTGGTGTGGTTGTGAGACGGTATGGAGTGCGGTGTCATCAATATGCTGATGACACCCAACTCTACCTCTCATTTTCATCTGATCCAGACCTGGCAGTCTCGGTGCTTACCTGATGTCTGGCAGCTGTTGGGGATTGGATGAGGGTGAGCTGACTGAAGCTGAATCCCGACAAGATGGAGGTGATGGTGGTGGGAAGGGCAGTAGATATGGCGGTTCCCATCATTGATGGGGTCCGCCCTCTGCTGGTATGCCAGGTCCATAGTCTGGGCATGCTCCTTGATCCATAGCTCCGCCTGGATTTCCACGTGGGGGCTGTGGCGAGGAGTGTGTTTCGCCAATTACATCTGGTGCGATGACTTTGGCCGTATGTTTCAGATAGTGACCTGGCCACCATCATCCATGCTTTCTTTACCTAGAGATTGGACTATTGCAACACACTCTATGTGGGGCTACCTATGGTGACAGTCTGGAGACTGCAGCTAGTGCAGAATGCTGCGACCCGTCTCCTTACAGGGATGGGTCCCTGTGAGCACATTACACTGGTGCTCCGGGCTCTGCACTGGCTGCCTATAGTCTTCTGGGCCCGATTCAAGGTATTGGTTTTGACCTATAAAGCCCTATACGAACTTGGCCTGACTTACCTCTGGAACCACCTCGCTCTGGAGCGGCCTCTGCGGTCTGCTGGGAGCACCCTTTTCGAGGTCCCACATGTGGCCCAGGGGCCACTATGGAGAGGGTGTTCTTGGTAGTGTTCTAGGCTGTGGAACTCCCTTATGGTGGAAGCCCAGGTGGCCCCATCTTCCATTGTATGTGTAAAACCTAGCTGTTCCACCTGGCTTTTGGTGAAGGAGATGGGGTGTAGGGTGGGATGGGGGGAGAGGGGTAGTTTTGGTTTTGTGCCTTCCTTTTTATTGTATTTTATGGTTTTATTGATTGTATATGTTTTAACATTGTAAGACGCCCCGGACTGCTTGGAGAAGAGGGGCAGGGTATTAAATGATTTTATAAATAAATAAATAAATAAATAATATACAGGCAGAGTGGGTGTGGCCAGGCTTCCTTTCCTCAGCCTTAAAGGGCCAGTATCCTGCCCACTCTGTTACAGGGTCTCTTGGCCTGTTTCCTCACCGGCTAATCCCCCAGGGGTGGCTGGTGGGTTTTGAGTTTGGAGGGGCAGTAAGGCCGGCCGGCCGGCAAGCCGGTGGGTGGAGCCAGGGCAACGGTAGGTGGAGGCAGGGCAACGGTAGGCCAGTGGCATGGCACAACCCAGCAGCAAGGAGTTTCCAGGGTTAACATCAGATGGAAGAAAACACAGTCTACATGCACATCAAGCTTAAAATAAATAATTTATAAACCCCAAACACAGGGAAACACAGATAACACTGGGGGGTGGGGGGCACAGC
>QEPC01006240.1:3750131-3768001 GCA_003113815.1 Sphenodon punctatus
GGGTGGGGGGTGTCCCCCCTTCCACCCGCGCAGCCTGGACTCGGGGAGGTTTTTTTTAAAAACTTTTTTGTTGGGACTTACATTGCAGCCATTCATTTAAATGGCTGCAATGTAAAAAAATCCGGTACCCGGAATCCGGTAACTGGACCGGATTTACCGGGTTGAATCCGATAATGCCGGTATGCCCAGTACCGGCATTATCGGATACCGGATTTGCCGGTACTCCCACCCCTAGTGTTTAGGATTTATTGGAAAAGAAAGGGCATAGCTACCTTTTATTATTTATAAACACTGGGGGAAAACAGACATAACGTGTAACTCCACTTTAACACCATTTTAACATTTCTTATGCATGTTGCAAGGCTGCATAGGGCACCAATACAGCCCTGCAACAGGCATAAGAAACGTTAAAGCGGTGTTAAAGTGGAGTTACACATGATGTCTGTTTTCACCCACAATTTATTAACACTCTGTGCTCCCTATAAAGCCATCAGAATGACATCCTGCAGTGATTTAAGTATAGTCAGCCCCCACCACCACCTTCAAGACTTTGGATGAAAGTCACCCTAATCTAGAGTGGCCCCCAAGACAAGACAAAAGAAGCCAAGTTTCTATATTTTGTCAGTTATAAAGAACTATTCTGTTTTTAGCTCTTTGAAGCATATCAAGTCAGCAAGAGCTGCTTTTACGGCTTAATATCTTTGGTTTAAATGCCCTCTGCTAAGTCTCTGACTCATAAAAACATATGCTTTCCTTCAGATCCTTGTCAAACCTCCAGCAGGTCCTTGTCAAACCTCTTGGCTCCATGGATGGATTTTTTCCCCTTGTCTTTAATAGATTTATGATTGCAACCTTTGTTTTAAAATGGCCTTCCAATAGGCTAACAAAGACAACTTTTACCTTTCACACAAATAGCGTTAAGAAGATATCACCAATCTGGTTAGGCAATAATATATATCCGATTTAAAGGGAGGTCGCGGCAATGCTATGTTCCTTCCTGCAGAATGCCATGTAACTTATGTGTTTAAAACTGCTTTAAGTGATCAAAGTGATCTTTAAAGAATGAAATAATTGAAAGGCATCACGCACCAGTCCTGCATAGGTTTACTAATTGATCTTGCCCCTTTTAAATGCAACACTTTGATTGTCATGTTTGAAAAGCTGCCTCCTCAAACTGGAGGAGTAAATAGGCCATATGTTTTTATGTACTCAACCGGCATCTGGCACCAGTTTTTTCTATAAAAAGAACCAAAGCTGTTGGCTCTTCAGTGACCCATTAGTGTGGAATAAATAAATGTTATGTCTACAACAACTGTGTGAAGGAACCCAAAAGAAAACAGAGCTATAAGTGACTTTTCCCTCAGGTTAAGTTAGAAATACATCTGCATACACTTCCTGGGAGAAAGCATGTGTCCAGACCACCCAGAATATAAATCCTGCTGGAGGTTTGACAAGGATCTGAAGGAAAGCATATGTTTTTATGAGTCAGAGACTTAGCAGAGGGCATTTAAACCAAAGATATTAAGCCATAAAAGCAGCTCTTGCTGACTTGATATGCTTCAAAGAGCTAAAAACAGAATAGTTCTTTATAACTGACAAAATATAGAAACTTGACTTCTTTTGTCTTGTCTTGGGGGCCACTCTAGATTAGGGTGACTATCAGTGCAGTAAGTGGTGCTGTAGTATTCATTCATTCATTCAAATTTACACGCCACCATTACTGCAGAGGCTCAGGATAGTTTACAACAATAAAGATCCTACAATAAAAACTGCCACCCTCACCTCAAAACACCCAACCTCTCCCACAATCTTACCTAAAAAACCAACCAACCCCAAACCCTACCCATCAAAAGAATTTTCAAATTAAGAAGTTTTACAACTGCCTCTGGAAGATACTTATTTATTTATTTATTTATTTATTTATTTAATAAATTTATACCTCCTGCAACGCAGCCTGGGGCGGCTTCCAACAATTTAAAATACAATAAAAACAATTTAAAACACTCATAAAAATAATAAAATATTAAAATATTAAAACAGGGATAAAGTCATGAATATAACAAACAAAAATAGATGGGGGAGCTAAAACCCCTCACCCTACCCTCCCTCCCTCCCAAAGGCCTGGGCGAACAGCCAGGTTTTGCAACTTTGCTGGAATGGGTGAAAACAGATATGACGCTAACCACCCTTTAACCACCCTTGGTGGTCATTTATGCATGTTGCAGGGCTGCATGGGGCACCAATGCAGCCCTGCAACATGCATAAATAACCACCAAGGGTGGTTAAAGGGTGGTTAGCATCATGTCTGTTTTCACCCATTGTCACCAGGCTAGAGGCCAGGCGAGCTTCCTCCGGAAGGGAGTTCCAAAGGCACAGCGCGGCCACCGAGAATGCCCTCTCCATTGTGGCTCCACGCTTAACATGGGGGACCTCCAAGAAGGCACCCCCGGCAGACCGCAGGAGCTGCTCTGGGGCGCGGAGGGCGAGGCGGTCCCTGAGGCTTGGGCTCAAGAGAACCTCCCAGGGAAGGGAGTTTTACAAAATTGGGGCAGCAACCGAGAATGCCCTCCTGCACACCCCTATCCCTGGACAAGGGTAACAGATGGAAACTGCAAGAGGTCACTCCCAGCTGACCGTAGGGGCCTCAATGAGACATGGTAGGACAGGCGGTCTTTCAGATATATGGGACCCAAACCGTTTAGGGCATTAAAGGTCAAAACTAGGGATGGGACTTTCGATTTCAGATAGAACCAAAAGTACCCGATAATGGTCATTGTCGATTAATCTGAAATGTCTGTTCTTTTTTGGTATTGGTTGTTTTGGATCTCTTGCATTGATTTTTGTTTCAGATTTTTAACATTGTTGTTTTTCTCCATTGACTTCAATGGGAAAATCACAATGTTAAAAATCCAAAAGAAAAATCAATGCAAAAGATCCAAAACAACCGATACCGAAATGAAAACCGAAATACATGAGAACTGAAACTGAAAGTAACCGAAACTGAAATTTTGCCCAGAGTCCCACCTCTAGTTTTAGTTCACTTTTACCTTTAGTCAGGGACCTGAGTTCACTGCACCAAAAAAATCTTAAATTCTGCAATCAGTGAAGCCAAATTCCGCAAATTCACCGCGAGCATTAATATTTGCATAATTAACTTGATTTGCATAACTATGCATGCTGGGAAGCAAATTTGCAACATTTTTGACATAGAATCACAACTTTGCTAATCAAACACGACTCAAATCCTCTGGAATTTCAGCATCCCAGAATTCCCACCTCATATTCAAACCCCAGACCTCCCTCACCCAAACATAGGGCCTTCAGACCCCACCCACCTACAATTAATCTCCTAGGGGTCTATTTACCCTTGGGTCAGGGTCACACCTCCCGGACAGATGGCAGCTGCAGCAGCAGTTTTAGTTTGGGGTCAGGTAACAAGTTTATGCCTGAGCTAGGATTTAAAGATCCTGCAGACAGCCCCCACTGCAGTGTCACTGCAATTTCAGCATGGCACCGCGAGGATTGGCTGATTCTGCAAAAATCACTGCAAATTGCAGCAATGCAGTCAACTCGGGTTCCCGCCTTTAGTTCATGGGTGTAGGTAGATTGGAAGGGGCCATGGTGCAGAAGAAGGACCCCCCTCATCCTGTCCCCACCTCTACTCCCACATGGATGCACATGCATTCCACATGCTTTGTGAGCCCCCCTGGTCCAAGCTTGTGGGCCCTGGTGAAGCTGTACCAGTTGCACTTATTATTCCATAATTAAAAAACCTCTGGTTTACAATAATAGTTAAGGCTCATGCAAATTCAATCATGCTATAAAAAGCATGGAAATTTCAAGTTAAGGCTCCTGCCTTAACTTGTGAAGCACGTAAACAGTAAAGACATATCTCATATACTGTGCTTGATTCCAACTTAGGCTCCATGCACCCACACTTTGCATTGGTCTTTCAGTCTCGCTCACTCCTCTTCCTTTGCAGATTGGGGGCAACACTTAAGCTGGAGAATGGAGGAGGTTAGGGGGCAGCAGCAGAGCTGGAGGGAGCCCAGGGCTGGGAGAGTATGGGCTGCAGGTGGGGACTGAGGGACAGTGGAAGAGCTTGGGGATAGCTAGGCTGTTGCACCAGCATGAGCACCCTGCAATACCCTAGCTTCCCAGCCACCCTGCTCATGCAGCTGCAGAACTCTAGCTTCCCAGCCACCCTGCTCATTCTGCCACACCACCCTAGCTCCTCAGCCATCCTACTCATGTTTCTTCAGGACTCTAGCTTCCCAACCACACTGCTCTTTCTGCTACACCACCCTAGTTCCTCAGCCATCCTGCTCATTCTTTTACACCACCCTAGCTCTGCAGCCATCCTACTCATGCTTCTGCAACAGCCATGCTGCCCCTCAGGTCTCCCACTGCCCCTCAGTCACCACATGCAGCCCCTGCAGCTCTCCCACTGGCCCAAAATCCCCACCCACAGTCCCTGCTCCCACAGTCCTGTTCCCATCTTTGCCATCATCTCTCATTCCCCACAAACAGATCCTGCTCCCCCAGCACTGCCCCCAACTCTGCCGCTAACCTTCAATCCCCACCTGTAGCTCTGAGCCCCCTCACACAGCTCTGCCAATGCTTCCTCAATCCTCACCTGCAGCCCCTTCTTTCCCAGCCCTGGGATCCCTGCAGCTCTCCCACTGCCACCTCACCCACTCCATTCCCCAGCTTCAGTGTTGCCCTCAACCTGCAGAGAAAGATTATTGGGACAAAAAGACCAATGCAAAGTGTGGCTGCATGAAGCCTAAGTTAGAATTGCGCACATTATGCAAGACCGTACAATGTCTTTACTGCTTACATGGCTCGCAAGTTAAGGTAGGGACCTTAACTTGCAATTTCCATGTCTTTTTAATAGCATGATTGAATTTGCAAGAGCCTTTACTATTATTGTAAACCAGAAGATTTTTCATTATGGAATTTCCTGTGCTTTTTAAAAAGATATTAAATAAATAGTTTAACACCTACATTTTGGAAACCTATCTAACATAAGAACATAAGTCATGCCATACTGGGTCAGACCAATGGTCCATTAATCCCAGCATCCTTTCTCCAACAGTGGCCAGTCTTTTTCTCTTGGGAGACGTACCCAACAGGTCACAATGGCCAATCCATTCCCTGTTGTTCCAGCCCCCAACAGTAAGAGGTTACGTGCCCAAAATCTACATGGCTAATAGTCATTAATGGACCTATCCTGAAGGACGTATCCAATCCCTTTTTAAAACTAGCTACATTACTTGCTGTGACCACTTTCTCTGGCAGTAAGTTCCATAAGTTAAGAGAAAGTATTTTTTCACTCAACACACAATTATTTGTTTTAAATCTGCTGCCAGTTAATTTCATGGAGTGTCCCCTTGTTCAAAAACTATTAGAGGGGGTAAAATAACAACTCCCTATTAACATATTCCACACCACTCATGATTTTATAAACTTCTATCATATCCCCTCTGAGTCATCTCTTCTCCAAGCTGAAGAGCCCTAACCTATCAAGCCTCTCCTCATATGGGAGCCGTTCAACTGTTGATCATTTTTGTTGCCCAGACTAGAAATAGCTATCTATAGCAACTTCTTTTCTAGAGTAAGATGTAAACCAGGGCTGGGAGACCTTAGGCCTGTGGGCTAAATCTGGCCTTCAGCTATTTATATACTTTTTGGCCCCTTCCTAGGGATGGGTGAACAGAACGGAGTTCGGAAATTTGGTTCAGTTCAGTTTGAAATTCGAGTTTGGAAATTCGGTTCAGTTCGGTTTGAAATTCGAGTTCGGTTCGGAAGTTCGGTTCAGTCGACCGAACAGACTGAGTTTGGTTGAATTCTGAACTTCTGAACCAAGTTCAGCCATTCAAAACCAGGTTTTTTGGTGTGTGTTGCCACTAGGGATGGGCGAACAGAACGGAGTTTGGAAATTTGGTTTGGTTCGGTTTGAAATTCGAGTTCGGTTCGGTCAACCGAACAGACCGAGTTCGGACCGAACTCCGAACTTCCGAACCGCATTCGCCCATCCCTACCCCTTCCCAATTATTGGATCTGGCCTGCAAATCTAGCATCTACCCTCAAACACTGAAAGAATGAGCTCTTCGCCTTCAGGGGAAGGACGCAGAGATGAGGGCATGCACTAAAGGATAGAGGGTGAATCCATGGCCAAGATCCATGCTATGGACCCTCCCCTTCCTTCCCCTATCCTGTGCATGTCCCTTAAGAGGCCTCACCCCAACTCATTTCCACCCCATGGAGCTTGTGCTAATTTTCAAAGTGGCCCACAAGAGGGAAAATGTTGTCCACCCCTGCCATTGACCACCTGAGGCAACTGTTCCAAGCAGTTGGGTCAGGATCCCAAGCAGACACATCATCTGCAAATGAGATCATGATTCCAACTGAAATTTGACATATTTTGCATGTCTCTGTTGCTGTCTGGAGCCATAGGATATTTATCTCAGAATAGGATCATACAGGTAAAAGGTTTGAAAACTGATGATCTTATGCCCTTTTCTAAAGGGCGTAGGTGCATGGGGGTGGGGTGGGTAGGCAGCATGGTAGGTGGGCAGTGGATGGGGGGTGTTCCCATGGACCCTCCCCCACCTCCACCCACAGAGCATTGGGCATTGGCGTCCATTGCTCCGTGCATGGGTGATAGGTGGGTGGATAGGTGGGTGGATGTGCATGCACCCCTACCCACCACCCATGACATTCCCACAGGCACCCACCAATTCATTCCTAAAAGACCAGATTATAACAGGGATCAGAGAGACAGAACTCAGAAGTAGACAGCTGGAAGATACAGAGCAAATGTAAGGGGGACTGCAAGCTGTGTCCACTGCTGCGGGGATAGAGGGCTGTGTTATTGGAGGAGCCGGCTGACACTCTACTTCTCCCTTCCCCCTCCCAGGTAACATTTCCAAGGGCGGGGCCCTTTGTGGGAACTGCAAGCTGTGTCCGCTGCTGTGTGGATAGGGGGCTGTGATATTGGAGGAGCTGGCTGGCACTCTGCTTCTCCCCTTCGTCTCCCAGGTAACATCTCCAAGGGCGGGGCCCTTTGGGTGCCAGCCCTTTGGGTGACACCCAAAGGGTGTCGGCTGTTAGCTGGACTGTTCACTGGACCGTGGCACCCCCCCCCCCACTCTGCTCTACTGATTCCACAAGTGCTATCTATGGCCAGGGCCGGCCCCAGGGTTTGTGAGGCCATGTGCGAAGTCTTGGTGTGGGGCCTAATTTGCATAATTAGGCACCACCTAATTATGCAAATGTATAAATTTACATAAAACTTACTCCCTATGGACAGGAAGGATTCCCATTCTCCACCTCTCCGAGCAACCATGGAGAAGCATGGCCTCCTAATGCTTCCCCCCCTCCCCAGCCGAGTGTCTACCACCACTCCCCAGGAGTGGTTCCACTGCAGGGGCAGCCAAGCGGGCAGTGACACAGGCACAGAGAGACTGACTGCGTCCACTGCCTTACTGGAGGAGGGGCCAGGGGGTGAGCTTAGCCAGTCTGGCCTCCAGGGCCTGTTGCTTCTTGCTGCCAGTGCCGCCTGTGCCTTGTGCACGCATGCGGTGTGACCAGTCCAGAGGTGCTGCTATCACACACACAAGACACCCAAAATGCAGCTAGCTTATTAAGCGCATTATGCCATGAAAAGAGACATATAACCAGTTCAGTTGTGCCCCCATAATCAGTTCATGCTGCCCCCACCCCATAACCAGTTCATTTCTGCCCCCGCCCCCATATAATCTATTCACGCTGCCCCCACCCATAACCATTTAATTTGTGCCCACGGGGCAGCGTGAATTGATTATATGGGGGTGCAAATGAACTGGTTATGGGGTGCGGGTTTAAAGACAGTATTCCTGTTAGCAATAACTTCATTAAGAAGAGTTAGTGAAATAGCAGCCATAATAATCTCAGAACCATATTTGCAGATTTATTTTCCAAGACAGAATAGATATTGCTTTACATCCTAAATTCCTACCTAAGATAGTATAAGTAGGGCAGTTGTGCAAATGTGGCCCTTTTTACACAGGCCTCTCCCAGCCATTAACACGCAGATTTCTGCGTGTTCATGGGCGGGCAAGCCCCGTATGAATGACGTGGTGCACATGCCCACGGTGAGTGGGGGTGCGTGCGCGCTCGCCTAACACGCATCCCCACTCACCCCCCCACTCATCCCCATGCACGGAGAAACCGGGGGAAATGGTGGTTACTATGTGGGTGTGGATGAGTGGTGGGTGAGCGGGGATGTGTGTGCAGCTGTGTGCATGCCCCATCCATGCACTGGCACACCCATGGACTCCCCACCCGGCGGAGCCATGTAAAAATATCATGTGAGGAGCCACTTGAAGAAGAAGAACAGAAGGTTGCTTTTCTTATATTTCTAGAAAGGGTTGAAAGGAACTGTCATTCGGAGGGGGAGGGTTCTTTCTATACTCGAGGAGCTCAAGACCATCATGTGGCCTATTATTTGAATTATTTGAATTATTTGAATAGGGTGAGCGCACACAACCCAGTTGTGAGAATGTTGGGAGCCATCTCGAAGAACGTTCTTTACAAGGTAGCAACCTTCTGATCAGCACGTGGGGAGGAGCTGTTTGTAAACAGCCTTATCTCCCAGCCCGATCCAGTGTCCACACTGCTGCTGCTGCTGCAGCACTGCTAGAAGGCAGAGACAGATGAGGGATGGAGTCTGGAGCCAGGGAGGGGAGGAAGAATCACTTTCTGGGGGAGAAGGTGGCTGCAGCCTGTTTCCCAGCCAGGCAAGTGCGGGGCCCCAGCTGGCTGCGGGGCCATGTGCTGCCGCGCATGTGGCACATGCCTGGGGCCGGCCCTGTCTATGGCTCATTCCTGCTGCTGCCGTCGCCGCCATCGCTGGACTCACTGCTGTCTTGGTTTTATTTTGTGGTTTTAAGGGGGGGGGGGGGGGAATGAGGCAGGTGTGGCCTGAGGGTGGGGTATGGGGAATGGGTTAGTGTGGACAGGGACAACCCCCGGTGAGAGGAGGGGAGGTGGCCCTTGGGGAGGGTTGGGGGGTACTCCCAGTGAGAGGGGGAGTCCTGGGGAGGGATGTGGAGTGGGTTAGGAAGGATCGGACCAATCCCCCTGGTGAGAGGAGGGGAGATGGCTCTTGGGGTGGGTGGGTGGGCACATGCCATATGATGGGGAGGGGGAACTCCCTGTGAGAGAAGGAGTCCCAGGGAGAGGGGGTGTGGGTGGGGAGGTGAGGTTGGGGGGTCTCTAGAGGACCTTGGGTGAGAAGCAGCCAAGAGGAAGGGGTCAGGAAGGAGTGGACAGAGGGGGAGGAGTGGCTATAGGGGTGGTTGTGGGGCGAGGATGGTGTGGTCCAAGGGGAAAGGTGACCCGCACTTCCAGGGGACCGAGGTTCCTGGTGGAGGTTAAGAGAGTCTCTCCCCCACTGAGGGTGAGGGAGGAGCAGGGTCTAGGGTCCGCCTGTAAAGGGCTGCTGCTGCTAAATGCAAGGTCCGTAGTGAACAAGGCCCCAGTAATTTGAGATTTGATTCTGGATGGGGCAGCAGACTTGCATGTATTATAGAAACCTGGCTGGATGAGGAGGTGGGACCAGTTTTAGCTGACCTCGTTCCGGCCGGGTATGCCATGTAGCACCAGCCCCACACGGGGGGCCGGGGTGGTGGTGTAGCCATTGTTTCTAGAGAGGAATGGCCGGTTAGGAGATACCCAGTCCAGAAGATTCCAGGTATTGAGGCCCTCCATGTGGTGCTTGATTTGGCTTGGGGCAATCTCGGGGTGCTGCTGGTATACCGGGCCCCTTCCTGTCCGGCAGCATTCCTTGCCACTTTAGCAGAGCTGGCCTCGGAGGTGGCACTGAACTCCTCCAGGACTTTGGTCCTCCTGGGGGACTTCAATGCCCATGCCGACGGCAGTCTTGTAGGAGCGGAGTGAGAGTTCATGGCTGCCATGGCAACCATGGACTTGTCCCAGTTAGTCTACTGCATGACCCATGTGATGGGGCATATCCTCGACCTGGTCTTCTGTTCTGGCCTTGAGGCGGGTGATCTGTTAGTGGGGGATGTGAGGGTCACCCCCTTGTCATAGATGGATCATTATCTCCTACAGGCCAGCCTCTCAGCGCACCACCTCCAGAGGGGGATTGGACCAGTTAGGTTGGTCCACCCTCAGAGGCTGATGGAACCGCAGCAGTTCCAGGAGGCTCTGAGGGAGTTAACCTTCGAACCTGACAGTCACTCTGTCGATGAGCTGGTCCAGCATTGGAACATCTTGATGAGGGGGCCATGACAGGTTGGTGCCGAGATGTCCCCTGCCTCCGTCTCGTCACCGCAGAGCCCCTTGGTTTACTGAAGGACTGTGGTATAAGGAACAGGTAGGCAGGTGACTAGAGCGATGCTGGCGTCAGACTCACTCTGAATCTGACCAGCTTCTCCATAGGGCCCATTTGCAATCCTATGTTGAGGCTGTGAGGACAGCAAAGAAAGTATTCTTTGCTGTCCTCATAGCTTCTGCAAAGTTGCATCCAGTGGAGGTGTTCTGGGTGGTGCGGGGACTGGTCAGTCCGGCGTCCCTCTGCCTGGACGGGGACTTGTCCCAGGCCCGCTGTGAGGAGTTTGCCATCTACTTTGAAGGCAAGATCACTCAGATCCAGAGTAACTTTGACACTGGGTTGGAGGCAGTAGGTTATGGAGGCACTTTCTGGTTTACCTTCTTGGGATGAGTTTCAGGAAGTGATGCCAGCTGATGTGGTAGATGTCCTGGGGTCTTTCAGAGTCACCAGTTGTGAATTAGATCCTGAGACTTTGGGGATGGTGCTGGTGAGGGTAGTCAATGCATCCCTTCGGCAGGGGAGATTGTTACCCAGTCTCAAGGAGGCTGTGGTGCGCCCTCTGCTGAAGAAGCCATCTTTGGATGTGGGTGCACTCGCCAGCTACCGACCCGTCTCTAATCTTCTCTTTTTAGGGAAGATTATTGAATGGGTGGTGGCGATACAGCTCCAGGCGCATCTGGATAACATTGGTTTCCTTGACCCTTTTCAGTCTGGGTTCTATCCTGGCTTGGTACTGAGAAGGCGTTGGTGGCCTTGGTGGATGATCTCCGCCGGGAGATGGATGCAGGATGTTCAACATTTCTGATCTTGATAGATCTCTCAGCCACTTTTGACACAGTGGACCATGGGTTGCTGTTGAGATGGCTGCGAGACCTGGGAGGTCTGGACGGGACTGTCCTAGGATGTGGCAGAGCAGACTGAAGCTCAATTCCAACAAGATGGAGGTGATGGTGGTGGGAAGGGCGAGGGAGGTGCTGGCTCCCCTTGTAGGGGGAGGTCTGGCCTCCTATAGACCAGCAGGTTCAGAGTCTGGGAGTGCTTCTGGACTCAGACCTCCATCTGGATTGACAGGTGGAGGCGGTGGCTAAAGCTGCTTTTCGCCAGTTGTATCTAGTGCGGAGGCTGCATCTGTACATTTCCGGGCCTGATCTGGCCACCCTCACCCATGCCTTCATCACCTTGAGGCTAGACTACTGCAACGCGCTCTACTTGGGGCTTCCCTTGACACTGGTTCGGAGGCTGCAGCTAGTGTAGAATACAGCTGCCGTCTCTTTACAGGGACGGGTCGGGTGGGGAGACACAGCGGGACAGACACCACACAAGGCACAATGGACACAGGGGGGGAGGGGGGGAGGGACAGGGAAGAGGAGGGGAAATGGCACAGGGGAACAGCGGGACACAGGCCACGGGAACCAGAACCCCCAATACAGAACAGCCCACACGGGCACCCCCACAGCAACACAGGAAGCCCTGGAATGGGGGGCCCCAGGCAGTCCAGGCACAGGCACAGTGGAAGCACACACGGAACAGGGAGTGGGCTGAGAACAGTCCAGGAGGCACACTCGGAACTCAAGCACTGGCTAAGGGGCGATGGAGGGGGACAAGAGGTCCAGGACAGTGCAGCAGGTCCAAAGTCACACAACCCCCCCATGAGGAAGCTAGAGGGGCCAGTCCAGGAGCCCCAGAACTCTGAGATCACATGGGCACCCAGGAGGGGGGGGCAGGCTTCAGAAGGTGGCACAGGAGAACGAGGACAGTCAGCAGCACCCTGGGGAACTGGGGGGCGGGTCAGGGCACCAGAGGCGGACAATGGAGATGGTAGCCATGGAGGGGAACACCAGGGGCAGAAGCAGATGGGGGCAGAGGGGGCCCGGAGCCACAGCCAGGGCCAACGACACCCCAGGAAGCAGGAAGCACAGCAGCACAGCTGGGACAGCAAGGAGGGAGCAGGCAGCGGGCCACGGCAGCAGGAAGGAACCGGGAGTCCACACGAGGGTCTGGAACAGTGGTCTGGGAGGCACAGGGGGACTCACAGCAAGTTGCTGGGGGCCACGAAGGGCCCAGGGGGCCTGCCTGGTGAACGAGGTGGGGCCAATGAAGCATGCCACAGTGGTACCCCTGCACGGACATGTGGTGGGCGATCAGGTAGTAAGCCTCGAAGAGATCCTGCATGGAGAGACCCAGCTGCACATCGGAACGGGACCACACACCAGACAGCTCCGCCAGCTCTGCCACGGTAGGCTCAGACATGCAGCAGTCAGCAGCAGGGGGCCTCAGAAGCTGACCCAGCTCCAACAGCCAGTGATACACCACCCCACAGGAGCGCTGGCACCCACGGGCCCCGTGAACGCAGCCAAAGTAGGACATGGCCAAGGCAGGGCCCCCCTCCGCCAGACAGACCATGTAGGTGGCCAGGCTGCACACAGACAGGGCAGACACGGTCTCCACCACAGACCAAGCCACATGTGAGCACCTCATCTCTGGGATGTACCCATCGGGAAAGGGAACCAGCCCCAGCATCTCAGCATGCAGCTGGAAATCCCGGGCACTCGCCTCATAGCCAAAGTAATGAACGTCAGAGCTCAGGCTC
The DNA here is from genome assembly GCA_003113815.1 of Sphenodon punctatus. Taxonomy (NCBI): domain Eukaryota; kingdom Metazoa; phylum Chordata; class Lepidosauria; order Sphenodontia; family Sphenodontidae; genus Sphenodon; species Sphenodon punctatus. Next base: position 3,763,064 of record QEPC01006240.1, read on the forward strand.
GCATAAGCACCCAACAGGCTGTCGTGGCAACTTAGCAGCAATTGCACCACCGTGGTATGCCACAGGTCACACAGGGCCATGGTCTTGTGGAAGGACCACGGATGGGGGGTCCCATGGGGGCCGGGAGCCCAGTGGAAGCACAGTCAGCCATAGTCCAGCACGCCAGGGAGAATAACACCATGGACAGGGGCCCACATTCCCTCCAGGGGCGGGAGGGGGCTTGGGGGGGGCAACAAGGCTGGCCGAGAAAGCCACAGGCCACAACAATGTATAGCAACAGATCGAGGAGTGGGGTGCAGACCCAGCACAGCTGCAGGAACCGAGCACACAGACAGGACAGTTGACACACTAACCAGGCCGGCAAGGACACGATGTTGCCAACAGGGAGAGGTGGGAGGGGATGACAGGAGACATGCAGCTGCAGGCTGCACACCCATGTGCACGGCTCCTGCAAGGGACAGCAGGTGCGCTCAATACCACGCACCCGCCGCCCCGGGCCCCCCGCCCTGCAGGAGCCAGCACAGGCATCTGGGAGGGGGGAAACGCCCATCTCAGCTTATATCAGGGCCGCCAGCTGCCCCCCAGGCCTCACCTCACCATGGAAGCGGGACAGGGTGGGTGCATGCGGGATGCTCCTTGCGCTCTGTGTCGAGTGGTACTGCGCCTACACCAATCAGCTGCGTATCCAGACCGGTGAGGTGTACCTGGGCACCCATCTGTGGGTTACTGCAACCTGGAGTGCTGCAGGGGCCCGCAGGGCTCACAAAGCCTGCAGGCGCTCCCTGGCCCGGCTCTGGGTGCAGCGGGTGTCCACGGCAGATTTACAGGCCATGAGCCGCAGCCGGACCAGGCCTGCGGCGATCCACGAGGCGGCCGAGTGCCTCCAATGGAGGAGGGAGACCATGCTCCTGGCCGCCCTGAGGGCACACTTCCAGATGGACAAGCTCACCCTACTGTGGCTCACGGAGCTGCTCACGCCCTGGCTGGAGTGGCAGCACACCCCCATGAGGAACCCCATCTCCATGGTTCAGTGGGTGGCCATCGGGGTCTGGGCCCTGGAAACGCCCGACTCCTGCTGGTCCATCTCGCAGCACTTCGGTGTCGAGGTGAGCACCGTGGCCTGTATCCTCCAGGATGTCTGTGAGGCTGTGGAGGGTGTACTCCTGGACAGGGTGATCCAGCTGATGGATCAGGGGCCATGATGGCTGGCATAATGGCTGGCGGGTTCTTGATCAGGTGCGTGGTATTGATCTTCTACCCCTCTGCGGGGGAGGCCGTGGAGTATGTCAACAGGCATGGGTATCACTCCCTGCAGCTGCAGGCGGTCATGGACCACCGGGGGCGGTTCATTGACATCTTCATGGGCAACTCCGGGTGCAGCCACGATGCCCGGATCATGACCATCTCCCCCTTTTATGCCTGGATGTACCAAGGGGACTTTGCAGACATGGGGATGACCTGGATTGAGGGGGTGCTGATGCCCCCTTGTATCCTGGGGGACCCAGCCTACCCCCTCACCTGGTGGCTGATGAAGGTATACCCGGTCACCCGGACCCCAGCGGAGGCACTCTACAATACTCGCCTGTGTGCCAGCAGGACCATGGTTGAGCGGGCATTTGGGCCCTCAAGCAGCGCTGGAGGAGCCTCGCCCGCCGGCTAGACTACACAGTGCAGACCTCAGCCCTGGTGATCAGTGCCTACTGTGTGCTGCACAACGTGTGCGAGACCGATGGGACTGCCCTCAAATACTCCATGCCTACCCGCCCTCCCGGCCCCATGTCTCTGTACATGAATGTGGATAACCCGAGGGAGTACCATTATGCCAAATACATCTGTGCTGCCCTAGCCAGGCACATCAGCTGGGAGGCCCATGCGTGAGGGCACCCATCCCCTGTTCCCCCCCTGGGGGCCTGGGGGGTTCCCTGGGTGAGCCCCTATATGGGCATGGGCCACTCCCCCCACCTCTGGAACCCTGAATGGACCACAGGAGGTGGCTGTGTCATCCGTGCATATATTATATCACCCGCTTAACTGTGCCTCCACCACCACCACTGCCCCCCCTCAGACCACCCTCCCCCATCCCCCTCATCCCCACCAGCCCCCACATTTCCTGGGGTGCCTCCTTGAGCGCCCTGTGGGTGGCACAGAGCTCTTGGAGCTGCCCTCCCCCCCCCGCTGTCCATGTCCCCAATGGTGTCCAGGGATGCCTCGGTGTCTGGAGTGGCAGGCGGTGGTGGGAGGGAGGACCCAGGACCCGATGGGCCCCCCTGGGCGGCTGCTCCCTCCGGAAGCTGGTGGGGACCAGGAGGGGGAGGTGGGGTCCCTGTTGGTGTAGAGGTGACTGGGGCGGTCTGGGAGGTGGTGGGGGTACTGAGGGTCCCAGCACAGGGTGCCCGGTGGGGCAGCTGCCATGACATAGGCACACATAGTGCCCATGTGCAGGAGCAGGGAGGTCCCAATGTCATGGGACCTGTCCATCTTGGCTGAATGCTCCCTGCACCATCCCCTCGATGGCCTGTTCCAGCCGCCCAAATGCCTCTACCTGCCTGCTGTGTTCCCGGCACTCCCACCTCCACTCCAGGTGCACCTCTGCCTGGAGCCTCTGGTCCCTTGCCTCTGCCTGCTCCAGGGAGCACTCTATGGCCGCCTTCATGCAGTCCATGGCTGCAATCATCCGCTCCCCCTGTTCTGTGGTGGTCTGGACAATGTCCTCCACCTGGTCCTCCCTCCAGCACCATACCCGTGCCCAGTGCTCCCTCATCCACTTGGCTGGAGGCATGGGCACGGATTGCTGTGGCCCCTCTGGCTGTCCTGTAGAGTACATGGTGGTTAGTCATTTGCAGCCCCGGGCGGCCACCTCCCTTGGTTCCCTCCCCCCCTTTCCCACCCCTCTGGGGCCCCCATCCCACCCTGCATATCCTGGGTCATCCACCTGGCCTCCCCCCCTTCCTGTGTACCTCACCTGGGTCCTCCGGCTGCTGCCTGGGCTGCTGTGTGCCGGCCTCTGGTTCTGGGGCATTCCGTGCCCTGTGGGGTATGGGGTGGTTGGTGGAGGGCTTCCAGGGTGCCTGGGTGGCCCCCCCAGCCCTGGACCCATGTCGCAGGCTGGCAGGGCCGGGTGGGGCCTGCCCCCTGGCCGGGTCATCCCCAGCCCCCCTCCCCCCTTGCCCCAGGACCATCTGCTTGCTTACCCTCAATGTCTGTTTCTGATCCTGCTGAAGCCAACCCCTCCATGTTGCTGTGCTCCCACTGTGACCACTGACTGAGGGTGATGAGGGTGCCAGCCTCGGAATCCGGCTGTCCGGCCAGGGGGTGGGAGCTCTCCAGGCTGCTGTCCAGGGGGGGGACTGCTGGTCCCCAAGGTCCCGGGGCATTCCTGCTGGAGGTCTGGGGTCCTGGAGTGGGTGCCTTGTGGGGCGGTGAGGGGAGGGGGTACCTCAGCCCATTCCCTGCCCTGGACCACAGCATTCCCATGGGGTGACTATGGATCCCTTCATATGTAGGATGCGGTCCAGGGCATCGTAGAAGGGGGTGGTCCGGAGTCCGTGTCCGGACTGCTGGGTGTTGTCCCTAATTGCCTTGTACTCCCTCTTCAGCTCTTTGGCCTTGGAGCGGCACTGTGCGACGGTCCGGTGATGCCCCGCCACCTCCATTTCCCGCATTATCTCCCAGAACATGTGCTTGTTCCTCTGATTGAGCGCGAGCTCTAGCTGATGCTCCAGGGTCCCCCAGATGTGAATGAAGTCCCAGGTCTCCCGGACCCCACACTTGCCCCCTCTGTGGTAGGGCCTTCTCCCACTTCTCTTCTCCTCCTCCTCCTGATCCTGCTCCTCAACCTGGGCAGGGCCTGTGTCCTCCAGGGGCTCAGGCTCCTGGGCCCGTTTGCATGTCTGTGGAACAGAAGGGGAGTGTTGGTGGGTGTTTGGGTGTCGGTCTGCCCCAGTCCCATGTCCCTGCCCCTTCCCCCCGCCTGCCAGCTGGCCGTCCGTCCAAGTGCTCCACCGCTCCCCCCCCCGGTGCCCCTGTGGTGCCGGGTCTGCTCCCCTTCATTCCCCTTACCCGTTTCCAGGGTGCCTCCTCCCCCGATCCGGTCGATGTCCTCGGGGCTGCCTGTCCCGGCTATTGCTGCTGCTGCCTCTCCACCTCCTGCATGTGAAGCATGACCACCTCCTCCCCTGCCTGCGCCTCCACCACTACCACCTCCTCCTCCCTCGCTCTCTCACCCTCTGCTCTCCTCTGCCTCCCGCCTTGCTCCATCCCACCATGTTCTCCTGCTGCTGTGTGCCCTTTAAATCTCCCTCTGTGGTCTGTGTTGTTGCTGGTTGCCTGGCAGTGACGCTGCATGCTTTATCCCCATCTGGGAATCATTTTGAGTGATTCCGGCCGGTGATTGCTCTCCAGATGTTACTCTTTTTTGTTTCTCGTTGGGAATCTCTTTGACCACGCTTTCGGAGATGGTCCGAGCCGGAGGTCCGGAAGCGTGGTTGAATTTGACCCCATGTGAGTATTGACTGTGGTGAACATCTGGTGGCCGCCGAACAGACGTTCAGGGTGCTTTGGCCCTGCCGCGGGATTGGCCATGGTTCACTGTGGTTGAGCGTGATCTCGTAACGTCTGAAAATACCCATTGACTCTATTGCCAAATCCTGTCGCTTCTCCCTCCATAACAATGCTAAGATTCACCCTTTTCTCTCTGTCTCCTCTGCCAAAACCCTTGTTCATGCCCTGGTCATCTCTCGCCTCGATTACTGTAACCTCCTTCTCACTGGTCTCCCTGGCTCTCCCCTTTCTCTCCTTATCTCCGTCCAAAACTCTGCTGCCAGGATCATCCACCTTGCCCGTCGCTTTGACCACGTGCAGCCCCTCCTCTCCTCTCTTCACTGGCTCCCCCTTCCTGAACGAATCCTGCACAAGCTCCTAGTCTTCACCTATAAAGCT
>QEPC01006240.1:3768525-3779385 GCA_003113815.1 Sphenodon punctatus
CCCCCCCCCCCCACCTTCCCCCCTTCTCTCAGATTGTAAGCCCTAGGGCAGAGACTGTGTCTAGTCAATTAATTTGTAAAGCACTATATAAATGTTTGCTAATAATAAATAAATAATTAATGTCTCTGCATGTTTTGCAAATGCTTGAAACCTAGATGATGATTTGATTTACTATTTAAAGGGGGCAAAATGACAAACAAACAGAGTCAATCCTTAGAGTTATGTTTTTGTTAACCTTGTAGCAATAGATGATGAGGATTGTAATGTAGCATTGTAGTCACACCTACCTACGAGAGAATTGACTTGTCACAGCCAAAGGTACTTCTGCAGTTGTTACTGGATTCCCCCCACCCCCTGTTCAGACATTTATCCAGAATTCTGGGCCGCTGTTTAAATAACTACTGAACCAAGCCTTGGCGTAGATAGCAAAGTGGTGAAGGTTATGCATAATTTCAAAGAAAAGCCCGTTGCCGCCCTAGCAGAGCAGAGCTGGCCTTTAAAGTCAGGTGGGGAAAGTAGCTACATATGGAGATGTTTTGCTGTATACAAAAATCTTGTTCACTTCCTTCCATATATGTTCTTCCAAGAGAATAATATGGACAACCAATGCACAGGCATGATCATCAAGTACAATAACATGTAAACCTGGTTATGCAGGTGAAGGTGAAGCTAAGAACAACCTAAATAGAATGGAAACTCCCCTCTCCAAGGTGTTGTCCATAAATGTTGTGGTCCCTCTTCTTTCTACAGAAAGGCTTTATAGGTTCTTCTTTGGAGACAAAACCAGAACACTCTCACCTGTAGCATGTCATGAGGCCCAGAAAGTTTCTCATATTTGCTACCATCTTTTGAGAATGGCTCTTTAAATTATTGACTCTGCTTTAGCTAAGTGGGCACACTCTCTGCAGAAATTAAATGGCCCAAATACTGCACCTGGGACCTTAATAAGTTCTACTTGGATGGCTTAAAATTGGAGCCAGCCTGCTGCAGCCAGCCAAACGCATAACGCAACCTCTGGGCAATTTTAACTCTCTTGGCTATTATTCCCCACAACAACTACGCCATCCAGACAAATTAAACATTTGGCCTGCCTACTATCTGCCAGATCCCATCCACTAATTGAGAGAAAGGTACTGAGCGAATTAAAAATACCAGAGGGCATCCCACCAAATTAAAAAAGTAATTTTCTGTGAGAAATGCAACTTTTGGAAAGTCATCTGGGTGCATCTGTGCTTTCCAGAATTTATTTATTTATTTATTTATTTACTTCAATTTCTAGACTGCCTTCTCCTGCTACTTCTGCTTGGGGCGGCGTACAGCATAATAAAGACATAAAAATATAAAACAAAACAGAATATAAAATAACAATATCAAATTACAAATAAAATACATCATGATGGAGTTAAAATAAAAACAAAAAAACCCCTTCCCACCCCACATCACCTGTTTCCCTTGCCAAAAGCCCGGCAGAACAGCCAGATCTTACCTTGTCTTTGTTCAGCCCCAAGTGGCTATATCTAATGACTGGCTATATCCAATATCAAAAACACTGGACAGTAACTATGCAAAACCTTAAAAGGACATAGCCTCTTGCAGGCTCCCTGTTACAGACATTAATTAACACACAGCAACTGACTGCCACCAAACAATATTAGACATTCAGTTCTTTTAATGGGAGCAAAAAGCCCCCTAAAGCATAATATAAATACAGCCAACCAAGAAGAATGGCATAACAATACGAATTGGAAAAGGATAATTATAATGTATTAATCAGGGTATGTATAACACATAGATACATGTTACTGAAAAAAGTAGAATTTATTACAGAAAAAGAAGTTCTGCAAAACTTTTCACTCTTTAATACGAATAGGAGAATACTGTAGATAATATCACCCTCAGGGATCTTTACACAATGTACAGGATGTTAACAGCAACACAATACACATTCTGTAAAGAAGATAGACAGAAACCCAAAAACTCACTTTTTTCTTAATTCAGAAATATTAGTAAATTGAATTGTTAAACAATACCCTTTTGGGTATGGTTGGAGACCCCAAATAGATGCATCCATCAATATTCACAAGTGGTAAGCTCTAAGACAAGGGTTTTAACCAAAGGTTTGGTCAATTTACCAAAGTTGAAAGCCACAAAAATAGTGTTATACCTTCTTCTAGTCGGGAAGGGAGGGAGACTCTTCCTTATTTTTAAAGAGGGAAGAAAACTAATTAGTCACAGGACTACAGACCTAATGATATAATACTTTTTCAGAAATAAAACACATAAACACTACAAAAATCAAAGTAAGGCAGCAGAAGGGAGGGTAACTGACCTCTGATGTACCTAAAAAGTGTTGCCCTATGCAGTTAAAAGAGCCTTCTTGCTCAGGTTTAAAAACCCCTCTATTCCACTTTTTACCAGCAAACAGGTTAACTCGACTGCTTTCCAAATGCTACAGGGAAGATGCCATAGCAGTGTTTAAGAAGGGGAAGCCTGATCCCGTTTCAAGTTGACCAACAGACCCCCTTCTCTAAACCCTAATAGAAATCCATGGAGTTAAGTTATCCCCAGCTGGTGGCCAAAAGATTCCCAAATACAAGTTGAAGACAGGGGAACAGTGAAACCTGCGTCTTTCTCATTGCAAACTAGTCAAACCTCCAAAAATACAAATGGAGTGTATTAGCAGATTAAATAATAGGATCCAACAGATAATTAAGCCAACCGGGCTGTGTGGTATCCTAAGCAATGACCCAAAAGCTTTCACTTGCTACCAAAACTCTAAAAGGCAGATCATCTATAAGCCTAAAAAAAATGTAAACTGGCCTTTATCGGGCCTGAATATATTGCCCTATACAATGAAAAATGCCTTATGACTCAAGGTTAAACAAAGAAAAACATCCTACTAGGCTTGTAAACAGCTAACAGGCTCAACTGCAGGAAAAGTAAAGTAGCAGTCCTAAGGCAAGGGAGACCTAATTGCATAATCACACAACAGGCTCCCAACACTACTCCGCTGGGGGAATCCATTGGAACAAATTAATCTCCAGCTGGTGTCAGAAAAATTTCCAGCAAACAAGATTTAAAACAGGGGAGCATTCTCTTTTCCTTTTGCATTTTAATCACCCCCACCCTCCCAAATACAAGTAAAATATATTTGCAAAACAAATTATAGAATCCAATAGATCATTGAGCCCACAGGACTGAATAGTGTGTAAAGTAATGATCCAAAAGCTTTCTCTTACTGCCAAGACTTTGGGATTAACTGGGAGACTAATCTTCTCTATGCCCCCAAGAGAAAAAGAATTAACATCCTTATGGAAATGCCCATATGGAAATGCCCGTCGCTTCGACCATGTGCAGCCTCTCCTCTTCTCTCTTCACTGGCTCCCCCTTCCTGGACGTATCCTGTTTAAACTCCTGGTATTCACGTTCAAAACACTCCACAACCACTAAACGGCCTGAGCCCCGCTTACCTGCGGGACCGCCTCAGGCCTCGGGTCATATCGCAGCCCCTGCGGTCGGCCGTGGACGCCCAACTTGAAGTCCCCTGGGTTTCCCGGGTGGTGACAATGGGGAGGGCATTTTCAGTGGCCGCTCCTAGGCTGTGGAATTCCCTCCTGACAGAGGCCCGCCTGGTCCCAGACCTCCCCTCTTTCCGAAGACTGTGTAAAACCTGACTGTTCCACCAGGCCTTTGGAGAGGGAGACAGGTAGGGTGGAGTGGGTATGGGGACGGGGAATTGATTCTCCCCTTTTAGCATATTAGTATATTTTTAATGTTTTGTACATTGTGAATGTTTTAATTGTAGATTGATTGCTTCTGTTGTAAGCCACCCCGAGCTGCTCTGTGAGCAGGATAGAGCATTAATAAATAAATAAAATTAAAAATTCAAGGTGCTGGTTTTGAACTTTAAACCCAAAATGGTCTGGGTCCCATATATCTGAAGGACCACCTGTCCTACCATGTCCCTTTGTGACCCCTACGGTTGGCTGAGGGTGCCCTCCTGTGGGTTTCATCTGTTACCCGTGTACATGGGGTGGGGGTGAATGGGAGGGCGTACTTTGTTGTAGCCCCTATTTTGTGGAACTCCCTTTCCCAGGAGATTGAGCCTGAGCCTGGGCATTTTCTGGAGGCCCATGAAAAATTGTTTTATTTGGAAGAGCATTTGGCAGGCAAGATAAGTATGGCTTGGTTGGGTTTCTATGTAAGGTTGTGGGGGAGGGTGGAAGTTTGAGGGAAGGGATGGGTGCCTTTATTGTATCTATTTTTATTGTTTTTTGTGGATTATAAACTGCCCTGAGCCTTGTGGGAATAGCAGAATATAAATTCAAAAAATAAAAAAGAATGAATTACAGCCATGCTTCAGCCTGTCTGCACGGACTGCCAATAGCTTTCTGAGCATGATTCAAGGGCTTTATAAGTCAGAGACAGCACCTTGAATCATGCTTGAATCATGCAATGCTGTTTGCAAAGAAATCTACCACCTAGTAAAACAAATTGGGTTATGTTTTTACCCCAAGGGCCTTTTTGGTCACACATAAAAAATGGTTAATGACAACCAACTTTCCTTTGGGGATATTGTGTACTTGTGTGCAGGTGACAATGTCCTAAAAGGGCAAAGTTGGAGAGCAACTACCTTGTGAGTTATTACAAGAGATGTGCACCCAGATTATGAAAATACCCCGAGTTAATACTAGGGATTTTCCATGTTTTTTTCCTGTTGTTCACTGCAGATAGTGTTTCAGTCTCCCACCCACCCAATTTTCAGCCCTCCACCCACCTGAAGAGAAGTGGGAATGTGTACCTGGCTTATGCAACTGCTGGGGCAATTGCTGCAGTGGATTTCCAGTGCCACACAGTTCTCATCCCATGATCACTGTTGAGGAGAGGACATGAAACAGAAATCAATCACCATCATTCACGCCATCTCCCAGTGGGCTGCCATTTTGACTTTCCCCCTGCCGCCATCCTATAATGTTTCTCTCTTTATCCCACCAGTCTGTGGGTCCACCATGGTACCTTCCCACCCACTTCCCATACTGTGGAGCTGATTCTTGGCATTTTCCTGCTGCTCCTCCGCATTCTCCTGGCCACCTGTCAAGTAAAGCTTTTGGTAAAACTCTTAAATTTCGTTTGAATTGTTTTCCCTACTGCACACAGTCAACACAAAAAATATCCACAGTAAACAATACAAAACCTAATTAGTTAATAAATGGAAGCCTTTATCATGCAGATAAAGGCAAACACTCCTCCCTCCATGCCCTCCACTAGAACCTTGATTGGCTCCTTGAACAAGGAACGGCTCTTGAGCTCAACTCTATCTCTCCACCCCCTCTCTCTCCCCTTTTGTCCAAGCTCGCCTCATCAACTGTCTCTCTGATATCTCCGCCTGGATGTCCCAATGTCAGCTCAAGCTCAACATGGCTAAGATTGAACTCCTTATCTTTCCTCCCTACCCTTCCTCTCCCTCTTCCCTGTCCATCCTTATTGATGGGGTCACCATCCACCCCGTTCCCCAAGCCCATAGCTTGGGCTTCGTCTTCGATACTCACCTTTCCTTTAAACCTTACATCAACTCTGTTGCCAAGTCCTGTCGCTTCACCCTCCACAACATTGTTCGGATTCACCCCTTTCCCTCTGTCTCCTCAGCCAAAACCCTTGTTCACGCCATGGTTATCTCTCGCCTTGACTACTGCAACCTCCTCCTTACTGGCCTCCCCCGCTCTCACCTGTCCCCCCTTATCTCCATCCAAAACTCTGCTGCAAGGGTCATCTACTCAGCCCGTTGCTTTGACCACGTGCAGCCTCTCCTCTCCTCGCTTCACTGGCTCCCCCTTCCCGAATGCATCCTTCACAAACTCCTGGTGTTCACTTACAAATCCCTTCACAACCTGACTCCTCCTTACCTCTCAGCCCTAGTCTCCTTACACACTCCTGCACACACTCTCCGCTCCTCCTCTGTCCCCTCCCTCGCACTCCCTCATCTCCCCTGCTCCCCTAACCGCCTTCATCCCTTTTCCCTTGCTGCCCCCTATGCCTGGAGCTCCCTCCCTGCCCACATCCGCCTTGCCCCCTCCCTCCTCACTTTCAAATCCCTCCTCAAAACCCACCTCTTCCTTGACGCCTTTCCCAACGCCTGTTAGAACTTTCCTTTCAATATTTACTGTCTGCCCTCCCTGCAGACTCCTGCCTAACCGCAACCAAGCCAAGCACGTGCACCCCAGACTTCGAATCCACTTAAATGTTATTCATCCCTTGTCTCTCCCTATGTCCCCTCTCCTTGTCTCCCCCCTCCGTGTCTATTAGATTATAAGCCATAGGCAGGGACCACGTCTATCTTATTGTTCTGTAAAGCGCCAGGTACACAGCTGGTACTATACAAATGCTAATCATAATAATAAAATAAAATAATAATAATAATAATAATAATAGACGGTGACAGTCACAGTCACAGCTAGCTGCCTGCTAGCTCTGAGGCAGTGATGGACATGGGATAGATGTCCACTAGAGATCACAGCTTCCATGGTAAGAGTGGAAGTGGTTGCACTGGGAGTGGGCAGTGGGGGAGCCATGTCCACCTGCTTCTGTTCCCTGGTGAAGGTGCAGCCATACAGATGTAATGCAATGATGGCTCCATTCACACAGAAGAACCAGTCAAGGAGCTTGAAATACGGCGAAGTTGGTCTCCCACAGCTGGAAGTAAAGTTACTGTCACAGATCTCTTTTTACTAGTACCTCAAGTCTTTGGCCCCTGCCAGCACTAGTTCATGTCCTGGTTATACCCTTAGCCTGCATTTGCCCACACAGCAGGCTCCACATATTATGGGACCCTACTGTGAGTGGGGGCTGCATGTCTGGTGGCCACGTGGCCAGTGGGGGTGAACACCTAATAAGCAATTGTGGCTGTGTTCTCATGGCAATTAGCGCATGTCGGAACATGCTATTCTGCTTTTATCCCACAAGAACAGCCATACTTGTAAATGCTACATTTGGGGACCTTGTAAATTCTACATTTGGGTAAGAGAACTTGAGGGATAAAAGTTGAATAGCACATTCCCACATGTATTAATTGTTGTGAGACCAGAACTGAGATCGCTCTTACAAACATTTCCCTGCCTCCACTGTAACGTGTGAAAGTGGCCTTAGTTAGAAGGGAGGATGGGGATCCTTAAGGAGAAGCATAAATGAACAATCTATGGGGTGAATGCCAGACATCTCCGAATGCCAAACCTAGAAAGACACAAGTGTGGTTCTTCCACCTGTAATATTGCCAGGCAAAGTAAAAACTCCACATATTGTTGACCAGTGCAATTCTTGAGCAGTACAGATAACCAGTGTTCTTTGGGGTCACATTAGACAGAGTCAGAGGCGGTGTACATTGCAGGGCACCAGGGGCATTGCCCCTCCTGGCCTGATCCCCCTCCGCATGCTCTTCATGCTTTTAAAAAGAAAGAAAGAAAAGGAAAAACACCCTCACCTGAGTCCCAAAGACACTGAAGAGGGGTGGGGGGTGGGGTGTGTGGCAGCAACCTGCTCCAGACTTGCTCCGAGTCCTCCACATGCAGCAGTCATCTGATCAGTACCAGCTGAGTGCTCAGTGTTGTTGTTATGCCTCCCTGGGCACATATGCAGGCAGGAGCTGAGGGGATGGGGGCCAGTGCCTCCTGTTGAGCCTGCTCTGGCAGATGGACTTAGAGCCCATGCTGTCTGAATGGGGAAAAGAACTTTGCTTTTCCCATTAGTGGGGGTAGTGTTCCACAGAGCCCTATGGGCTGCTGTGGAAAATGCTGTCTGGACTGGAGACTCAAACACCCAGGCAGTGTGTGCCTGTGCACAGCTGCTGCTGCTGCTGCTGCAGGCTCAGGCTGGCTGCATGTACCTCACCCCCTAGTGTGGAGTTAAAAGAGAGCTCCCCTCTTTTGGTGTGCTGATGATCTGCACCATTTTGGTGAAGAGAGAGTGCTGGCTGGCCTGACTGCTGCTTGGCCTGGCTTGTTTGTGGCTTTGGATGCTGGACCTGCATCAGACACATCCCCATTGGTGAGTTAGTTATTTTTAGCTATTTTGCTGGGAAACACTGGTGAAAAGGGGGCCTGGGGGACTGCTGATGAAAATGGGGTGGGGGCGGGAATGGGGCTGCTGGGAGACACTGATGAAAATGGGGCTGGGGGTTAAGGGGACTGCTGGGGAAAATGGGGCTTCAATAGAGCTGTAGCAGGGAAGCATGTTCTGGGGGACGAGTGGAATTCCTTGCTGCTGTTTTTGTGGTGTGCTAAGACTTCACATAATATGGTTCAGTTGGTTTAAGATCTGGAATTTCTTGCTGCTGCTTTTGTGGTGTGCTAAGACTTCACATAATATGGTTCAGTTGGTTTAAGATCTGGTTTGCTTTTGCTTGTTCTGTGTTCGTATTGGCATGTGCACTGCTGGTTTTCCCCCGCTCCTCCCCCAAACCCCTCAAGCATATGCAAAGGCCATGGCCATTTTCTGGTGCCCCCAATGACCATGTCTACACTTGGTTAAAATTGGTCCTTCTTGGCTGTTTTTGACGTAAACTGTCTGCTTTATGGGTGGGGGACCTAGGGGCTTGGATGGAAGGGTTTCCAATCTTTGCTTGAATGTTCCTTGCGTTTTAAAATGGCCCTGCCCTTTGAAGTTTGGTGCAATGTTGTGGCAGGGTTTTTCACTAATGGCTAGTCCTTGCATGAATGCTCCATGTTTAATTGCAGCAGAAACTACCTCTTACACTGCAACAGAGCTGTGCAACAGAGCTGTGCAGCTGCCCTGAGCTGTTTGCAGGAGGGGTGGGGTATAAATATATTAAAATAAAATAAAATAAAATAAAAAGTTTTGGGGGACAAGTGGAAATCCTTGCTGCTGCTTTTAAGGTGTTTTTTGCATGATGCATTGTTGTTTTCCTTCTCCCCTCCCAAGCATGAGTAGAGAGGCCATTTTGTAAATGTGTGGGTCTACTGGTCATGGCTACTCTTTTTTTAAAATATCCCTTTGCTGTTTCACTGCTGCTCCCTGCTGGAAAGTAGTTTCTGGCTTCTCTGCTTGTGACTGTGATTTTGAGCATCTTGTCTGGGTTTTTTGTTGAGAAACAGAAATGCATTGTTTAATTTTTGATGGGACTGGTTTGGTGGCAACAGAGGCCTGCAACTGGCCAAACGTTTAAAAAAGGCTTGTTTCTTTGGACGGGCATTTGGCTGCCGGGGATACAGTGTAGGTACTGGGGATGCTGGTATAGAATGGGTCTGGTTTGGTGGCAATGCAGTCCTAAAACTGGCCAAACTTTTAAAAAAGGTCTGTTTGCTTGGACAGGCATTTTGCTGTTGAGGATAGGGTGTTGCTACCAGGGATGCTGGTCTGGATGGACCTGTTTGGTGGCAATGCTGCCCTGAAACTGGCCAAACTTTATTTAAAAGGCCTGTTTGTTTGGACAGGCATTTGGCTGCCAGGGATACAGTGTTGGTATTGGGGATGCTGGTTTAAATGGGGCGTGTCTGGTTGCTATACAGGCCTGCAACCGGCCAAACTTTTTTTAAAAGACCTGTGTGTTTGGACTAGGGGTGTGCATGTTGTTTTTGTTATTACAATAATGATAACAAAAATTGTCACAATATCACAATAACAAAAATAACAAAAAATAATGAAAATAGAAATGAAAACAACATTTTGTTTTTTAAACAAAGGGAAAACACTGAAAAACACATTTCCAGCTATAACCTTTTTTTTCCTTATTCAATTGTGATGGAATTAGAGCTGCATGTACTCCCAATGGAAGGCATTATGTGAACCAGTTTTTAAAATGTTCTGATAAAGAGAACACATTTTAGAAGCAATTGAATGTTGTAATTTTAAGAAAAGCTCTGTACACATTCAAGGCTACACCTTCTTTATCTTCCATTCAATTTTCATGAAACCTGTGAATATCATGTCCTTCCACAAGCTTAATACTCCTGCCAATTCTCAGAAAGATTGGATAAAGGGTCCTGATGGTATAAGACATTAAATTGAGCATACATTCCCAGCTTTAATATTTGTATATTCCATCCTGTTTACAAGATATTTGGCATTAATGTATCACATATCTTCCCTGACATCTATGCCAAACTACAGGACAATTTGATAAAGGGACCCAATTTTATAAGCAATTAGCGTTGTCCCCTTGAAGACCATTATTCAGATAAATAGCAGCTCATGTAGTGCCAGTCAGAGGCAGGCGCCTGGCATGGCAGGGGGAGAGAGGCTGTAGGAGGGAGAATGTGGAGCAACCCAAAAGACTGACAGGCACATTCACTGGCCAATTACTGCATGCTTCTAGCTTTACAGGACTAATCAGTAGTGGCTTTGAGGTGGGCATAAGGGGCGGCCCTCAGGCAGGCATAGAAGGGACAAACAGTAAGGTCGGGGGTTGGGGGGGAACGCAGAGGGCAGCCACGTGGGCTGTCCTGTCCCCTCCCCCCCACCCGGAAGTAGCGGGGGCTTAAAGCCCCAAGGACAGCGGCGGAGCCGCAGAAGCCTCGGGGAGACCATCAGCCCCGCTTGCCTTACCTGCTTGCTGCTGCTGGCTGCTGCTGGTGCAGGGGGGGCCCTGCTTCTTCGCTGCCACTGCCGTTGCCACCGCCGCCGCCACCGCTGACATCCACCTTGCTGGGGCCGCCGCCGCCGCTGCTTCATCCCCGCGGGACTCCTGCGGGGAAACAGAGTACAAACAGTAAGGTCGGGGGTCAGGGGGGAACGCAGAGGGCAGCCACGTGGGCTGTTCTGTCCCCTCCCCCCCACCCGGAAGTAGCGGGGGCTTAAAGCCCCAAGGACAGCGGCGGAGCCGCAGAAGCCTCGGGGAGACCATCAGCCCCG
>QEPC01006240.1:3809249-3828186 GCA_003113815.1 Sphenodon punctatus
GGGGAGCCACACCCCCGCGCTCCGCACAGAGCGTAGGACTGCCTCCGCCCCTGGTGCGACGCTCGGAGCGATTGCGTGCGCGCACGGGGGCGGGGCCAGAGGGATAAGAACCAGCGCCGCCAGGAAGTCGGCGCTGGTGATTTGGGAAACCGGCCTGAGCGAATTGAGCCTTACGGCAAAGTGCTTGGAGTGATTTTGACGAGTGTGGAGTGTGTGCGAAGCCCCGTGAGTCTGCGTTGTTCCCCCCCTGCCTTCCTGGTGTGTTGTGGTAACGAGTGGTAAGTCAGCGTGCGTGTCCCGTCCTGCCCGTTTCCCCCCTCCTTGATTTCTGGCCTTGTGGAACCTTTTCTCGTGAGTGAGTGCCCTCGTCCCCTCTCCTGTGGGGCCCCCTGCACTTCCCTTCCCCGGTGTATTCCTTCCCTTCCTTCCTAACCCCCGTGCCTAGCGAGGCTGTGGGCGTGCGTCTGGGGGGCTGGCCCTGGAAACCCCAACTCAGTGGCGCCCTATGATGATAGAGGCCTGTTCTCCTTAATCGGAGGTGACGGCCACACTTCTATCCTGACGGGCATTAGTCCACGAGTGTTCCTAGCCCTGTGTGGGGTGACCGTGGGCAGTGAGCGAGTGGGAACCCTCCTGTGTGAACCCCCCCCAGTGACACTGTTTGGGAGTGTAATGTGCCTTTTACTAGTAAAAATCTGCCTTCTTTTTCTTTTTTGTGTTCTATTAATTTGAATTCTGTTGCAGTTGTGAATCCTATCAGGACTCCTGCTTTCTTTTTTCTCCCACATGCTGCGAATATTTCCCCTTTACCTCTGAATGTAAACCTTACCAGGTCTTTTTGAATCAGGTGGGTCTCCTGTAAGAAGACGACCCCTATTTCGTGATCTGTAATGAACTCTGCTACCTTTTTTCTTTTTACAGGGTGGTTTAAGCCCTTCACATTCAGGGAGAGCAATTTTATGAATGGGGTTTTGCCAATTGTTACTGCCATTGAAGATTTTGTGATTTATTTTGTGATGTTTTTCCTTGGTTGTGTGTTTCTTTGTGTAGTTTACTGCAGAGTATGTGGGCATACAAGTGGTGGGGTTTATACCTGGTGGTTACCAGTTCTACTCCTGACAATGTTACATATACCTTAACTAACAACAACAACATATAAACATAACAAATTAACAAAAAGTGCATTAACCCTGTGTTGCGTGGCAACATATGCCTGATGGAAATACAACTTTCAATTTTTTCCCCACTGTAGTGGGATGGTTTGGGGGGATTCTTGTCTGTTTTGTGTTCTTTTCCTTCCCCCCCTCCCCTGGCTATTCGTTGCAGGTTTATACATGTATTGGTTGCGCTATTCAAGTATTATTATTTGGCTCTTACTTTTACAAATATTCATACTCCAGTTCAAAACTTTGAACCTTTGATTCTTTTTGGCTCTACGAATGCATAGTGTTAAATTATACTAATGTTTAAGAGTTATTTTTATTCTTTATCATTTCAGTTTCTTTTAACTCTCTAAATGGAGCCTGATTTTCATGACCTGTGATGTTGGGTTTCATCTTTCTCCTCTTCTACTTTGTTGCTCTGGTTTTTGTGCTTGCAGAAAGTTCTCTAGATCTGTGGTGTCTTCTAACACCCTTCTTCTTCCATTAAAGAGGATAGCTAGTTTAGCTGGGTGCCACAGTTGGGGTTTAAGCCCCCTTTCATTTAGTTCACTGTAGTATTTTGACCACACTCTTCGTCTTGTCATAGTCTCTGGAGCATAGTCAGCTTGAATCCTAATTCTGTTGCCTTGGTATTCTAATGCTTGCCTTTTTTCCTGGTCTCTGTTAATATGGCTTCTTTGCCTTTATATTTTAGGAACTTAATTATTATGGCTCTGGGCGGGTCAGAATCTTTTGGCTTGGGCCTCAAAGTTCTATGAGTCCTTTCACTTTCTACATTATGAAGCTGGGGTTGTTCTGGGAAGTTGTGCTGAAAAACTTGCTTTAACATTTCTTGCATTCCCTCTGCTTCATTGCTTTCCTCGATGCCCGTAAAACGGAGGTTATTGCGTCTGGATCTGTTTTCCAGGTTCTCGCATTTGAATCTCAGCAGGGTTAGGGATTCTTTCATTTTTGCCAAGTCACTATCAGTATTCAGTGCCTGATCTTCCAGGTTGGAAATTCTTTCCTCCACCTGGTCTACTCTTTTTGCCATAGTTTCTAGTCTTTTATATCCCTCTTCCACTGCCTTATTCACTGTGCTAATTTTATCCAGGACCTCATTTTTATCTTTTTTTATCTTCTGCCCTTGCTGCTTTTATCTCTGTCCTGGAGGCTTTTATTTCAGCTAAAATTGTAATTATGGTGACCTGCTCCTCCATTTCTGAGTCTCCCTGGGGGTTGGGGAGGGCCGCGGCTGCTATTTTGCCACTCACCCCTGCTTCCTCCTGTGCTGCTTCTATTGCTTTATTTGTTGCCAAAGACGGGTGGGTGGACCTTTTTCACCCATTTCTTTTCGGTGGGCCCATGCCCCCGACTTTCCCCCAGCCGGGGTGTGCTTTTATTTTATTGAGTTCGGGCTTTTTTTGTTTTTTTTTTAGCGCTGTGTCGGGTTTGTCGGGGGAGCGTGGTTTCGACGTGACCTTCCTATTCGCGCATGTGCATCACCCCCCGTCTCCTTTATTATTTAATGTATATATGAAGCCCTTGGGGGAGATCGTGAGAGGTTTTGGTGTGCGTTGCCACCAATACACTAATGATACCCAGCTTTACATCTCTTTTTCAGCTGACCCAGGCCCTGCCGTCTCCGTGCTATCTCAGCGTTTGGAGGCTGTGGCGAGTTGGCTATGGCAGAGCAGACTGAGGCTTAATCCCAATAAGATGCGGTCATGGTGGTGGGCCGGGCGGGGGAGGTGGTGCCCCCTCTTGTGGAGGGGGTGCGCCCCTCCATGGCTCAGCAGGTTCAGAGTCTGGGGGGCATTATTGGACGCACGTCTCCGTGTAGATCAGCAGGTGGATGTGGTGGCAAAGGCAGCTTTCTGCCAGCTGTATCTGGTGCAGAGGCTGCACCTGTATATCTCCAGACCTGACCTGGCCACTTTGATCCATGCCTTCATCACCTCGAGGCTGGACTACTGTAATGCGCTCTACGTGGGGCTTCCCTTGATGCTGGCCCGGAGATTGCAGCTAGTGCAGAATGCGGCAGCCTGTCTCCTAACAGGGACAGGCTGACGAGAGCACATAACACCCGTGCTCTGTGCACTGTATTGGCTGCCTGTAATGTGCCGAGCCAGGTTCAAGGTGTTGACATTGATCTATAAAGCCCAGTACGGTCTTGGACCTGGATACCTCAGGGACCGCCTCAGGGACCGGACTCTCTGGTGCACCGGGGGTGCATTCTTGGAGGTCCCCCGTGTCAAGTGGGGGGCTACAATGGAGAGGGCGTTCTCGGTGGCTGGGCCCCGGCTGTGGAACTCCCTCCCAGAGGAAGCACGACTGGCCCCAAGTCTGCTGGCCTTCTGTCAGGCCTGCAAGACATGACTGTTCTCCCAGGCCTTCTGAGGCGGGGAGGGGAGGGTAGGCTAAATTTTTGTATGGGGGTATTTTAAAATTGTTTTAAATATTTGTGTAGATTTTTATATTTTTTATATATTGTGATAAATTGTTTATTTTATGTTGGAAGCCACCCCTAGATGCCATAGGCATAGGGGGTGGCATATAAATGGAATGAAATAAATCAATAAAATAAATAAATCTCATTTGTTCTACCTTAAGACCTGAACTTACAAGGTTTTACTCTCAGTGCCTCCAACAAGTAGACTCCCAGCAGTCAAATGGGAACACGAGGAGATCACCTCATTGTACAATCAGACTCTTCCCTTTGTGCCAGGAATAGATCTTATCTTAATCACATGGTGAGCCAATTAAATAAGGATGAGACGTCAATTATAAAAGGATGAAAAAGTGGCAACTGGGAAGTTCAGTCTCCATGGTTTTTCATCCATTGGTCTCTACTAGACTGCCAATAAGTTTACCAGAAAGTGTTGACTGTGGACTTGGTTCACTCTGAATGGAGTCCAGCAGTTTGTTCCACACAAGCCACAGAAATGCCCTCCATTGGCAACAGTGGGGTGTATTCAAATGTGTCTCATTGCCCATATCCAAGACACTCACACTCTTCCTTAGGTGTGGGTGGTCTGCCTAATGGTCAGAACAAGAACCAGAGTTGAATCATGGCAGGATCAGGGCTGGAGTTTGAAGAAGGTAAGTCATTATGCAGGTCAGGGGCTCAAAATCAGGAGTCATTCCATATGGGCAACTGTGCCATGGGGCAGTCCAAACACAGGGTCAATATCCAGGTGAATGAGTCCAAAGCCAAAAAGGTCAGTCCAGGTGGGAGTGGGGACAGGCACTGAGTAAGGCGACTTGAAGGCAGGAATACAGGGCGGCTGGGGGAGTAGAGGGATAAGGACACCGCAGGATCAAAGCTGGGAGTCAGGTGTGACTAGCAAGGTTCCAGGTGAAGTGGGGGCAAAGGACAAAGAAGAGCTAGATCTTGGGGAAGCAAGAAGGCAAAGCAAAGTCATGGCAGGGGCAAGGCTTGCTGTGACAATGGACAGCTTGACCAGCCTGCAGCAGCCATTTTCTGTCACTGCTTTAGAGTGGCTGCAGACAGGCCGAGCCAATCAGGAAGTGAGGCAGAGCTCAGGAAGTCTCCAAACCTTTGCTGGGGGTGGCAGGTCGGGTTTGCGACTGCAGAGGGGGATCATACAGAGAGCTGATCCTGACACTGCCCAAGTCCAATGAAATGATTTAGAGTAGTAGCACCGTGCACAAGAGTGGCTGTGCTAAGTTTCTGCAGTAGCTAGACAAACCAGATCTACTTATTTCCAGCATTGTTTCAGCTAGTGAGCATCTTGCTTGTTGTAAACCAGGGGTTGGGAAACTCAGGTTCGGGGGCTAAATGTGGCCCTTTTCTACTTCCTGGATCTGGCCTTTGGATCCAGATCTTACCCCCAATCACTGAAAAACTGAGCTCAAGAGAAAAGAGCAGAATTTTTTTTAAATTTTTTTTTTAAAATTTATTTTACACATTTATACCCCGCCCCTCCTGCAACGCAGCTCAGGGCGGCTTCCAACAATAAAACAATAAAATACAATAAAATTCATTTAAAACAATCAAATATTAAATATTAAACATTAAAACAGGGCTAGACAGGTAAAAACAAATGGGTAGGGGACTAAAATCCTCCCTCCCCACCCTCCCTCCCAAAGGCCTGGGCAAACAGCCAGGTCTTACAGTTCCGCCGAAATGTTAAAAGGCTTGGGGCCAGGCGAGCTTCCTCTGGAAGGGAGTTCCACAGCCGCGGTCCCACCACCGAGAATGCCCTCTCCATCGTGGCCCCCCGTTTGACATGGGGGACCTCCAGGAGGGCACCCCCGGCAGACCGCAGGAACCGCTCTGGGGCGCGAAGGGCGAGGCGGTCCCTAAGGTATGAGGGGCCGAGACTGTGTAGGGCTTTATAGATCATTAGGTCATGCAAACAAGGAAAGGGGACAGTTACATGGCACAGACCCATGATTTGGCCCCTCCTTTCATCCCTTAAGCACCCCTGCTCCAACCTGTGTGTGGCCCCTGGAACTTTGCGCAAACTTTCAAAGTTGTCCCCAGGAAGGAAAAGGTTCCCCACCCCTGTTGTTGTCACGGGGATAGGGGAAAGGTGGACAAGAGGGGGAAAGGGAGGACCCACAAGCAGGGCGGATAACCACATATGGCTGGGGATTTCCCAACCTGCCTCAGTATGGACACACTGGGAAAATAAGCCCATCAGGATAGTGTGGTGGCCACTAGATCCCAAGGAGATCAGGCCGCTATCATCATTGGGCACAGAGCGGGATTCTATGGGAGCATACCCCCAATACTCAGAGAGGTTACAATCACACCGCAGTCCACAGGGCAAGGAACAACTCGTGAAGGGAGGGGGGAAGTGTAGGGCCAGGGAGACGGGTCCGGGGGTGGGGGGGAGAAGGGACAGTGCTTTCAATCTGAGGGGGGAAGGAATGAGACCCAGGGGGGAAGGAATGAGACCCAAAGAAAAAGGGGGTGCTGTCACACGCCACACACCTACCACACGTTCACACAAGCACTTCCAGGGAGACACACAAGGGTTCCAACACTGGTAACACAATAACAGTCAGGTTCAAATTCAAAGACAACAAACAAAACTTAGACTTAGCTTTTGCTGGGGCCAGCCTCTCAGTGCTCCGATTAGTGGCGCTGTGTGCCTCACAGCGCCAGTGTCTTATATGTCTAGCCCCGCCCCCTTGTGGGCTTGCAGGTGTGCGGAGCACCACACTGTTGTTTCCGCTGAGGTGGAAGGGAGGGGCTCCGTGGGGCTTCATTGTGCTCGGGTTGCCCTAGCAACCTGATGCAGTGCTCAGTCTGTTGGTGCTGCTGTGCCCGCATCAGCTGTGGGCCGTGTCCTGGGTCGAGCATGCGTGGGGGGGTGCTGACGTGCTGCGGGGGTTGGAGGCTCCCTTCCCCCATGCCCCCAAACTGAAATTCTGACAGTTGTACACAGTCATAATTCCTCTTTTAATTTATGATTTTAATTTAATCTTGCACTTTGAAACTTCAGAATTGGGAATTTGTCTTGCTGAACACTCAGGAATTCCACAGTTGATACCTGACTGAACTGTAAACATCCTGGAGTTATTTGAATGCAGTGTCCTCCTCGCTAAAGATCTACGGCTTGTTTCATAATAGTTAAGGGGTCTGTGATGAACTGGTCCTTTAAGGCTAGGTGGTTCATTCCTTTGACTCCAACCCCTTTCCTGAGGCGTAAGAGCGGAATCAGCAGATGCTAGAGACAGTTAGGGTCTGGCAGTCAAGGAGGTCAGATGTTTGGGGGAAAGCTCTCCCACTCTATGCTGTCCAGAGTCCTGAATGCAAGGGTCCAGAGAGAAAATGTCAAACAACTAAGTAGTGCCTTAGAGGGGAGGAAAGGTTGGAACAGAGAATCCAGAGAAATAGAGACTGGAAAGTACAAGTCCTGACTCCAAGGGGGGTGGGGGTGGGGTGGAGAGGAGGGCAAGAAAGAGGAGGGCTCTGGTGTACCAAGAGACTGTATGATGTATATACTGAACAAGGTACTGGTGATGGAATAAAAGGGTGTTCTTGATGAGACATACAAAGTCTACAGCCTGATGTTTGTGCACCTGAACAGTCAGGAAGGTCCGGGTCCTGACAAGAAGCAGCAGTCTGTTGGGGCCCATTGTCACATGTGGGGGCTTATCCAGGAGTCATGTTTCTGTGCCTGTGTGGAGGACCTAGTAGAGCACGGAGCAGCAAGTACAATTCTGAAGAGACCAGCAGCTGACCTTCCAGCAGTTGCAAGAGGCCCAGCTCCAGGCTCAACCTGACTGGCAGACTGTACAGTAGAAAGCCTTCCAGGACTTCGTTGATGAATAGAGATGCCTAAGCCAAGGCATGTTGCAGAATTTGCTGGCTCTTACTCAGAGCAGTGAACAGCGCACTCCAGGACTGGGATTCTGCAAGATCGTGTTGGGTTAGGATCCTGACATGTTTTTGGCAGTGTTTGAATGGGTGGCTGCTGTGGCCAGATGGGACAAAGAAATATGGGCCCTTCAGCTTTCCCCATACTTGGCAGGGGAAGCCTAAGAAGCCTTTTTATCCTTGAGTGAGGAACA
Source organism: Sphenodon punctatus (assembly GCA_003113815.1). Lineage (NCBI taxonomy): Eukaryota > Metazoa > Chordata > Lepidosauria > Sphenodontia > Sphenodontidae > Sphenodon > Sphenodon punctatus. The sequence goes on from QEPC01006240.1 coordinate 3,816,941, forward strand.
AGCCAAGGACTACAAGATGGGAAAGAAGGCCATCCTCGATAACGAAGTACAGATAACGTCCATGTCTGTGGCTGTTCCCAGATGTAATGATAAATCGCTGGGAATCTGTGTGTTGAAATATCCCTGTCCTAGGTGCTGCCACAGACATTCCTCCTCTTGTTGTTGTTCCAGAGGCTCAGGCTAGAGGATTGTCTCCTCCTCCCACCAACTGGTGCCTGGATGATATCTTTTTAAAAATCTTTTTTAAATGTAAAGCATTACATTCAAATCTTGTTTTCAAAGAAGGCACCCTTAAAAATTCGGTGCTATGGTTTAATGCAGACTGTTCTAGTTCTAATCAAATTTTACTGGAAAGAATGTAGCGTGACTTCTCCATACAGTGAAAGGTGACATTGTTAAAATATTAACTACTGAGGGCAGTAAAAGGAAAAAAATGATGGTTCATAGGCACATAGAGGACATAACTAATGTATCCTTACAAATATGCTCTAAGTCATTATTTATAGTAATCTTAAAGATAAATGCCCAAGGAATCCCCAGGGAATCTGAGGTGAAGAATACAAAATGTGGCAGTTTAAAATGTAAGTTCCTGAGGAATGGAGCATACGTCCTTTACTAACATATTGTGGTGTCCTTTCAGTGAAGTACAGTGCAAAAGAGGGAAAATAACATCCGTTTCCTACCTCCATTTGTGGTGGCCTTTCAGCAGCTTCCCTTATTAAAAAATCTCTCAAAATAAGAGCAGTCCACATCATGAACAGTAGATCTGTCCTGCATCCAAATAAGGGGTTGGACTAGATGACCCTTGGTGCTATTCTATCTGTTAGAGGGCCTCTTAAAGGACCAAGCAGGAGGACATTGGTGGCGACGGGTGAGATTTATATAGCTCATGAAAGTCTATCACTTCTACTTATGGTGAACAGGACTTCTTTTTTTAATGCAGATTGTATAAACCCTCTTCTTCACTTTTCTTTTTAGTAATATTCTTTTAGAAAACAGTGGGTGCTCAGATATGTCCCAAGCGTCCAACTGAAGCAGAACATATTTAAATGGATAATACCATTTAATGCCAGAAGAAATACTTTGGAGAGCCAACTGAATCAAGTATTTACTTCATTGCTACACAACAAAGTTGTTTGTCAATTCAAGCACTTTTTGTCAGTTGAGCACTTAGTCCCCATCTTTGAGCCCACCCACAGGGCAGGGGTTAGCTCCATAGAATAAGAGAATCATAAGGCTGGAAGGGATCTCATGGGCCATCTAGTCCAGCTCCCTGCTCACAGGGGCAAGAAAGTAGCACTGAATTGATGGGAAATCCTGTCACGTTGAGAACATTGCTGAATATTAGTTAGATGTTTCAAGTATGGGACATGTTTAATTATTCCGTTACTTTCGGGACTGCCGGGGTGGTGGTGGTATTTTTTGCAATGCCCATAATTTTGGGGTATTATTAGCGACTTGATGTTATTTTTGTGTCCCAGTGTCCTAGCTTTCTCACATTCCAGGCCCATTCCTTTTTTTTTGGCCTCTAAATGCTTTTCTCCCAATCAAGAGGGTGATGGAGTGTGTGTGTGTGTGTGTGTGTGTGTGTGTGTGTGTGTGTGTGAGGGGTAGGAGGAGAAGGTGGTTGCACCTGCCATGTCTGGTCTGTGTATAACAGGACTGGGGAAACTTTTCCCTCCAGGGGCCACTTTGAAAATGAGTATAAGCTCTGAGGGCTGCATAGAAGGTGGGGGTGCGCTGAGGAAGAGGAGAGTCCAGATCATGGATCTGTGCCATGGTTCTGTCCTTTTCTCCAGTCTGGTGAAGTGGGCTACAGGAAGACACAATGGGTAAAGGTATGTTAAGGATAATGGGTGATTTCAGATGTTACGGGCCCCGTTGGCCCCGTACCAAAATCAACCCATTCATTCCTCGCCGGGGTCACCACCCCATCACGCCGCAACAGACGTGCCGGGGGGATCCCTGCGGGGAATCTGGGAGGGGGCAGGGCCGCGCGGCCAAACGTGCAGCCGCACGGCCCCGCCCCCTCCACGCTCCTGCCGCCCGCCCTCTGGGGAGACGGGCGGGCGACGGGGCCAATGCGGCCGCCGCGTTGGGCTGGATTCGCCATGTCCTGTTTTCCGCCGGTGATCCCGGGCCATGGCACCCAGCCAGACGTTACTTTTTTTGGGTCCCCGCTGGGGATCTCTTTGACCACGCTTCCCGGGACATTCCCCCGGCTAGCCCGGGAAGCGTGGTTCAAATTGACCCCATGTGGGTACTGACCGTGGTGAACATCTGGCGGCCGCCAAACAGACGTTCGAGACACATCGACCACAGGTGGGTATTCACCATGGTTCACTGTGATCTCGTAACGTCTGAAAATACCCAATGGAGGTGATGTTGGTGGGAGGAGTCGAGAGAGTGGTGGCACCCATCATAGATGAGGGTCGTCCTCCATTAGTGCCTCGGGTTCATAGTCTGGGGGTGCTCCTGGACCCGCAGCTTTGCCTGGATGTCCAGGTGGAAGCTGTGGCGAAGGGTGCATTTTGACAATTATATCTCATGCAACGACTTAGGCCTTATGTCTTCGACTCGAACCTTGCCACCATCATCCATGCTTTTATCACCTAGAGACTAGACTACTGCAACACGCTCTACATGGGGCTACCCTTGGTGATGGTTCAGAGACTGCAGCTGGTGCAGAATGCCGCGGCCCATCTCCTTAAGGGGACAGGTCTCCGCGAGCACATTAGACTGGTGCTCCATTGTCTGCACTGGCTGCCGATAATCTTCTGGGCCCGATTCAAGGTGTTGGTGTTGACCTTTAAAGTCCTAAATGGCTTGGGCACCACCTAACTGCAGGCTCACCTCACCCTCTGGGTTCTGTATCTGCCCCTGTGGTCGGCTACGGGTGCCCTCCTTGAGGCCCTCCAGGTATCTTGGGTGGCAACAATGAGGGGGGCGTTCTTGGTGGCTGCACCCTGGTTGTGGAACTCCCTCCCGACAGATGTCTGCCTGTCTCCAGACCTCCCCTCTTTCTGAAGACAATGTCTTTCCTGCCCTGCCACCCCCCCTTTCCCAATCTTATCCGCATTCCCTGCCTTCCCCCTGATCAGCTCCCATTCTTCTGCTCCCTTTGGAACTGTTGCTCCTCTGTCAATAAAGCCATGATATCTTTCTCTCTCACTCCCTCCAGCTCCTTGCCCTTACTGAAACTTGGATCTCCCCCTCTGACTCTGTCACCCCTGCTACCTTCCCCTTTGGGGGTCTCTCCTTTTCTCACCAGCCCCACCCTGAAGGCCAGTGTGGTGGCGTGGGCCTCTTCCTCACTATTTCCTGTCAATTCCAACCACTTTCTCCCCCCCCGCTCTCCTTCCTGTCCTTTGAGGCTCACTCTGTGCACCTCTACTCCCCCCTCCATATCCGTATCGCTGTCATCTACTGCCCCCCTGGCTTTCTCTCTCCCTTTCTCTCTGAATTCAAGTCCTGGCTCACTTTCTTCCTCTCAGACGATACCCCCACTTTCATCCTTAGTGACTGCAACATTCATGTTGATGTCCCTTCCTAGCCCTCCATCTCTCGCTTCCTCTCACTAGCCTCCTCCTTCAACCTCCACCTTTGGACCAACTCCCCCACCCACACTAATGGACATTCTCTTGACCTCATCTTCTCTAGGAACTGCTCTGTCTCTGATCTCTCCTTTGATCCTCATCCCACCTCTGACCACTTTGGGCGCTTTTAGACAAGACACTTTTAATGTGGTTTTGTAAATGCGCATCTAAATAATGCGCACTTTTAAAAACTGGTTTTGGCATCCCCCGATTATCAGAGGGGCTCAACACCGGTTTGGAATCAGACAAAACCACATTCAAAACGGTTTTGGCTTTTACACGATCATGGCAAATGTGCATTTAAAATGGTTTAGGTGTTTAAACGAGCATTAAAACACACGCACTTTTCACCAATCATGAGCAAAATTTGTCTCATCTAAAAGCAGCCTTCTTTGCCTCTTTCAATGTTTCCCACTGTCCCTCCTCCTTTTCCCCATCTCCACACCCCTTCCATGACCTGCAGGCCATTAACCCCCTGGACTTTGCCTCCTCTCTCTTCCCCCTTCTCCCCTCAGTCTCTTCCTCCTCCTCCCCTGACTCTGCCATTTCTGCTTTCAATGCTTCTCTCTCCTCCACCCTTGACTCCCTTGCCCCCCTCTCCTCCCACCCAGCCTGCTCCCACAACCCTTGTCCTTGGTTCACCCCCAGTATCCGCAACCTCCACTCCTGCACCCATACTGCTGAATGCCTCTGGTGCAAATCCCACTTTCATGCTGACTTCCTTCACTTCAAATTTTGTTTCTCCTCCCTTACATCTGCTGTCTCCCTCACTAGACAGCATTACTACGCCTCCCGCATTGAGTCCTGTTCTCAGGACCCTTGCCACCTGTTCTGCACCTTTGACTCTCCCCTCAAACCCCCCTGTCCTCCTCCTCCCTCTTCTCTTTCTGCTCAGGATCTTGCTTCCTTCTTCACCTCCAAGATAGACACGATCCGCCTCGACATTGCTTCTTGCTCCTCTCCTCTTCCTACTCCCTCCCCTCTCCCTCCTTCTCTCCTGTCTTCCTTCCCTCCCACCTCCCTTGAGGAAATCTCCTCCCTGCTCTCCTCCTCCAACCCTTCCACTTGCCCCCTTGACCCCATCCCCTCCTGCCTTCTGAACTCCATTGCTTCCACTGTCGCCACTTCCCTCCTGCACATCATCAACCTCTCCCTCTCTACTGGCTCCTTCCCCTCCGCCTTCAAGCACGCCACTGTCTCTCTTATCTTCAAAAAGTCCACTCTTGACCCCTCAGCCCCTTCTAGCTACCGTCCTGTCTAACTCCTTCCTTTTGCTTCCAAGCTTCTTGAACGTGTTGTCTACTCCTGCTGCCTCGACTTCCTCTCCACCAACTCCTCCCTTGACCGCCTCCAATCTGGCTTTTGCCCCCTTAACTCTACTGAAACTCCTCTCGCTAAAATCACCAATGATCTTTTTGTGGCTAAATCTAATAGCCTCTACTCCATTCTTGTCTTCCTTGACCTCTCTGCTGCCTTTGATACTGTTGACCACTCACTCTTGCTCAACTCACTTCACTCCCTTGGCTCCGTGACTCCATCCTCGACTGGTTCTCCTCCTACCTCTCTGACCGCTCCTTCAGTGTGTCTCTTGCCAACTCCACCTCCTCCTCCCTTCCCCTCACTGTTGGTGTTCCCCAAGGCTCTATCCTTGGCCCTCTCCTCTTCTCTATCTATATACTGTCCCTAGGCAAACTCACTGCCACCCATGGCTTCCAATATCATCTCTACACTGCTGACACTCAACTCTATCTCTCTACTCCCTCTCTCTCCCCATCTATTCAAGCTCGCCTCATTAGCTGTCTCTCTGAGAACTCTACCTGGATGTCTCAACGTCAACTCAAATGCAACATGGCTAAAACTGAACTCCTTATCTTCCCCCCTCATCCTTCCTCTCCCTCTTTACTGACGATACTCATCGATGGGGTCACCATCCTTCCCATCCCTCAAGACCGTAGCTTAGGCTTCATCTTTGATGCACCCATTTCTTTTAAACCCTACATTGACTCTGTTGCCAAATTCTGTCGCTTCTCTCTCCATAACATTGCTAAGATTTGCCCTTTTCTCTCTGTCTCCCCTTCTAAAATCCTTGTTCATGCCCTGGTCATCTCTTACCTCGATTACTGTAACCTCCTTCTCACTGGCCTCCCCTGCTCTCATCTTTCTCCCCTTATCTGCAGCCAAAACTCTGTTGCCAGGGTCATCCACCTCGCCCGTCGCTTCAGCCACATGCAGCACCTCCTCTCCTCTCTTCATTGGCTTCCCCTTCCTGAACGAATCCTGCACAAGCCTAGTCTTCACCTATAAAGCTCTTCACAACTTTGCTCCCCCCTACCTCTGTGCACTAATTTCCCTCCATACTCCAGTCCGTGAACTCCATTCCTCCTCTGTCCCTTCTCTCGCCCTCTCACGACTCCCCTGCTCCCAACCCCTAACTGCCTTTGTCCCTTCTCCCTAGCTGCCCCACACACCTGGACCTCCCTCCCTGCCCACATCCGCCTCTCGCCCTCCCTTCGTACCTTCAAATTCCTCCTCAAGACCCACCTCTTTTGCTCTGCCCTCCCTGACTCCTCACTCCCCTCACCTAACTCCTGCTGATACCCTCCATTCAGTACAATCTGTTACCTGAGGTCTGTGTACTCATATCCTCACCACACAGACCAAGCGCATGCACCTGGGACCTCACATCTTTGTGAATGTTACACTCCTTGTCTCTCCCTCTGTTCCCCTTCCTTCACCTCCCCACCCATCTCTCAGATTGCAAACCCTAGGGCAGGGACCATGTCTATTCCATTAATTTGTAAAGCACCAGGTACATTGCTGGTGCTATATAAATGCTTGATGATGATGATGATGATGATGATAATAATTAATTAATAATAAAACTTGGCTGTTCTGCCCGGCCTTTGGTGAGGGAGATGGGTGATAGATAAGGGGTTGTGTATGGTGGGTGGGATGTTTTTTAAGCTCTGCTTTTGGTTTTATTGTTTTATTGTTTTTATGTGTATTATATTGGTTGAAGATGTTGTGAGCTGCCCCGAGCTGCTGTGGTAGGAGGGGGCGGCAAAGAAATATAATAAATGAAATAAGCAAACTCCAGGCACTGAGATGCCAAGGCAAGGGCTCTCCTATGAGTTTACTCCAACCTGTTATACTCCGATTCCTCCAGCAGGGGGCCATCCATAAGGGGGCGCACTGGGCAGCATCCTCATGAGACACCATTCTGCCAGTGGGTGTGCAGGGAGGGAAGGAGTGTAACAGACTTATTCTAGGATTATAGCTTTCACACCTTATCTAATGTAGAGACCCACTTCCTCTTCTAAGGGCAGGTGTTGTCCAGTGTTTCAGGGAATGTGCACATGATAAACTCCTGGACAATTTAGTGAGTAGAGTTCATGTGGCTCTGCAGGGAAGTGCAAACACACTCTCGCTAGGGCAAAACCCCCATGAAGTTGTAATGGCTTTCCCCCATGGCACGAGAGAATTTATAGAGAAATTTCTCCCAGATGTTCTCATGCATCGTCTGAACTATGAAAGGTAGGAACTGAGCTAAAATTGCTAACCTGGAAGGAATTGCCTCAGGGTAACTATTTCATATGGACAAGCCAACTGCGAGCCTCAGTCCAGCATCTATTAGATATCCCCAGATGCCCTAACCTTTCAGTGCTCAGTTCCTGGTCTGCTTCCTCTTAAATAGCTTGATGAGTGTTGTAAGTAGCCTAACCCTATGCATAAAGTGCCTTGATGAAAAGCCCCAAAGTGCACGTTTTTCTTATTCAGCAGACTAGCCACATAAATCACTTTTATTTAACTGTCCTGCTCTCTGAAGAGAGATGAGGAGAATATGCTCTGGTCTTCTCTCACCTTGACTACTGCAACCTCCTCCTCACTGGCCTTCCCCGCTCTCACCTTGACCCTCTCCTTTCTATTCACCACTCCACTGCCAAGGTCATCTAGCTCACCCAGTGCTTTGATCATGTTCAACCCCTGCTCTGCTCTCTCCACTGGCTCCCTTGTCTCCCTTTACATCCAGCGCAAACTTCTTGTCTTCACCTTCCAGGTTCTTCCCCACCCGCCCCTATCTTTCTGCATTCATTTCCTGCTATGTTTCCACCCAGGGTCACCACCCACACCTGACCCAGAATTCCCTCCCTTCTCCCTAAACCACCTCCATTCTTTCTCCCATGCCACCCCTTCTGCCAGGAACTCCCTCCCTGAGCACATGCACTTTGCTTTCTCTCTCACTGCCTTTTAAATCCCTGATTGGTTCCTGGGTGATTGCCCATCTCAAGCCCTGTCCAGACACTCATCTTAGGTCTGACACCCATCTTATGTCTTACGGTTTACCTCTTCCATCAGGATTTTCCTAGCTCCTTCTCCCCACAGACTTGTCACTGATGCTTCCTCTACTATCCTTTCATTTGGAGTCCCCTTCTGCCCTGTATCTAAGCGAAGCACACAGAGATTCTGAGTGAGGACAGAGGAAGAGGTTTGTAAGTCCATTGGCATAGGGACTTGTCTTTAATGACTATTCAGTGCTGGGTGCATTGCTTATGCTATATAAATACTTTACTACTATTACTAGGATTACTACTACTATTAATAATAAAAATAAAAAAAATAAAAATAAAAATAAAAATAAAAATAAAAATAAAAATAAAAATAAAAATAAAAATAAAAATAAAAATAAAAATAAAAATAAAAATAATTAATAAATAAATGGAAGAGGTAACAAAACAACCTCCGGACAGCTGGAGATGTGTTATTTAGGGAAACAACCAATTAAAAAGAAACTAAATACTTCCTGTCTAGTTGACCCATCTAGGTCTAGGTCTACTATGATGTAAATGTTAAATAACACAAACAAGTAATTTCCTGGACACAAACATCCCAATCATTTACAGCTTTCATCAGATTATCCTTCACAGCTGGTGCCCTCACAGATGCATCTTAGTAGCTGTGTGAAATCTGTCATACTGTTTCCCTTTCCTTTTTCTTTGAGCCCATCTAGTTTCCCACTGACAGGAAGGAAGCGGTCACAAGAGGACATAAGAAGTGCCATATTGAGTCAGAACAATGGTTCATCGAGCCTAGTATCCTGTCTCCAATAGTGGCCACTTTTGGTCATTTTGGAGAAGCACCCAACAGGTCATCATGGAATGATCCACTTCCTGCTGATCACTCCCAGCTCCCGACACTTAAGGGTTACATCCCCTGACTTACTTGACAAATAGCCAATTATGGACCTATCCTCCAAGAACTAATCAAATCCTTGTTTTAACCCAGCTAGAACTAGCTTTCACAACATCCTCTGGCAACAAGTTACTTGTTGCAAGCTGAGTGAAAAAGTACTTACTTTTGTTTGATTTAATTCTGCTGCCACTATTGAGTGTGGTGAGTAAGATCTTTGGCAAAGTGCTCTTATTTAGACTAAATGCATGGATTAAAGATAGTAAAATACTTTGGCCTGAACAAGCTGGGTTCCAGAGGTCTCGCTCCACTGTTGAGCATTGTCTAATGCTATTCCATATGATGGAAAAATATAGGGGGGAAAATCGCCACTTCTATGTGGCATTTCTGGACTTAGCTGCGGCATTTGATTCAGTTAGCAGGCGATTACTTTGGACCAAATTGCTACATACAACAATCGACAGAAGGTTATTGTTACTCATATACAAATTGTATCAGAACTTTAAAAGTTAGGGTGGATAGAGTGGGCCATGTGACCAGGGAAGTATTGACAAATGTCAGGGTCAGGCAGGGGTGTGTCCTGGCCCCCACTTTGTTTAATTTGTTTATTAATGACTTGATTCCTAAACTGGCCAGCACGAATTTCCACCCACCAAAGTTGGCGGACAGGGCAATTGGTTGTCTATTATACGCAGATGATCTAGCTCTGGTATCTCAGACCAGAGTTGGTCTTAGGAGGCAATTAAAAAAATTTGCGCAGTACTGCCTGACTAATGAACTAGTAATAAACTATGAAAAATCTAAGGTGCTTGTCTTTTCAAAATCTAGAAAAGTTTATAGTTGGAATATAATGGGCAACCCAATACAGCAGGTCTCCTCTTTTAAGTACTTGGGATTACATTTTCAGGCCTCAGGGAAGTGGAATATTCATTTACAAAAGGCTATGGATGCTGCTAAACCAATTATTGCTGTAATTGCTAGACATTTCCACAACACGGGTAGGTTGGCTGTGGTCCCAGCAATTCAAGTATGTAACAGCAAAGTGAAAGCAAAGTCTCTTTATGGGCCGACTTATGGGCCCCTTTAATTAAATCTAAATTGGGAACCTTACAGTTAAAAAAAATTTGGAAACTTTTGAGGGTCCCACTCAGTACTCCAGCCGCAGCAGTGCGTCTGGAGGTAGGACAGATGGGCTGGGACCAAGTGGGATGGCAAGCAGCACTGAAACTATGGCTTAAAATCTTTAATGAATCACAGTGTGACCTGTTGGCCTGTTATGGTAAGGACAGTTATAGGGATTCCTGGGTGGTAGCCGTGAATACTTGTTTAAAGTCCATGGGTCTCTATGGGGAGTATTTGGGAGCTTGCCCCCTAGGATATGCAAGAAACCTGGTTCTTACCAGGTTCCATGGTAAATCTAGACAAAACGATATTGCTGTAGTCAGGCAGTCTTCGCATTTGAGAGATTACTTTTTATGCATGCCAGGACCAGACGAGATTCCTAGTTACTTGAAATCTAAAGGCTCAGGATGAGCTAAGTACCTTATGCTATGCGCGCGTTTAAATGCCCTGCCCACAAATATATTATAGGGTCGATTTCAGGGGATTAAATATCATGAGTGATTGTGTCCATTTGATCATTTGGGAGCAGAATCAGTCCAGCATATGCTCTTTTCCTGTCACTTGTATGACTCAATTAGGAGGCAATTTCTCTCCTCAATACTGGGAAAATATCCAGGTAGGTCTGAGTATAATTTGCTTCAAAATGCCTTGTCGGGACAGGAATTTGTCCAGGAAATCATGGATTTCCTAGTACAGGCTTTCATCTTGAGGGATAGGATCATGTCTTGTGCTCCCTTGGCAGGTTCTCGAAAAGAAGATGAGGGTCAAATGGAATGATTGCTTGACAAAAGGTGTTCTTAGTAAATTGTACTATTTAGGCTACTGAACCAGGGGTTCTTTTTAGTATTCTTTCTTTTAATTTTGATTATATTAACTTATGTATCATGTAGTTTTATTTGCCTTATTTGTTCGGTCTTACGGGCTATTTACTTGTTTGTTTGAGTCTGTTGTTTGTCTAGCGATGGCCTATGGCTAAGCTTTAATAAATCTTATATTATCTTCTGCTGCCAGTTAGTTTTAATGGAGTGTCCCCTAGTTCTAGTATTATTTGAGAGGGTAAATAACATCTCCTTATTTACGTATTCCACGTGGCTCTTGATTTTGTAAACTTCTATCATATCCCCTCACAATCGTCTCTTCTCCAAGCTGAAGAAGAGCCCTAACCTAGTGAGCCTGTCTTTGTATGGAAGCCATTCTTAGAGGTGGGACCCTGGGCCCATTACCGGCTACCGGATTTACCGGTTACCGGTTCTGTAAAAACCGGATTCCCGGATTAAATCCGGTATACCGGTACCGGATTTATTTCATTGATTTCAATGGGGCGCTGTGTCCCCATTGAAA
>QEPC01006240.1:3834884-3861707 GCA_003113815.1 Sphenodon punctatus
GCCGGCAGCCACAGCTGACGCTGAGGCCGCCGGACCGCCCGCCGCCGCCGGAGCTCCGCAAGGTAAGCGCACTGAACTTTAGTATGGGTGATCCCTGGGGGGTTGGGGGGGGGGTTAAACACCCCCCCCAGGGATCGGGTCATACTTACCGGCGGCTGCGGGGACGCCGTGGCCGCTGGTGCTGGGGGGTGGGCTCGCCTCTCAGTCTTTTTTTAAACAAAAATCCAGGCTGGGCAGGGTGGGTGGGGGGTGTCCCCCTTCCACCCGCGCAGCCTGGGAGGGGGAGGGGGAGGGAATTAATTTATTTCATTGATTTCAATGGGGACACAGCGCCCCATTGAAATCAATGAAATAAATCTGGTACCGGCATACCGGATTTAATCCGGGAATCCGGTTTTCAGAGAACCGGTAACCGGTAAATCCGGTAGCCGGTAATGGGCCCGGGGTCCCACCTCTAGTAGCGAGTATTCGTCTGAGTTTCTGAGCCAAACACTCAGAGCCAGTCCTTGGAAACTTAGAAATTCTTGCAGATAAATTTGTTGCTATTCATTTCAGTCCTACTGTAAATGCAGAATGTCTGCTCTGAAATAAAAATAGAAGGCAATGCTGCATGCATGCCCACTCACCTGCTCTTCCACAGACATTTAATCCTTTTATCATTTTTATACTTTGAGTTTATTTAGGTTAATATTTTCAAAGAAGAATACCTACTAATCATGTTCCTAAATCACTGGCTTCATACTTGATATTGGTCAGTACTAAGCTGCTATTCTGAGATCAGTACAACACATTTCACTAGAGTTGTGAAGGAACCTTCATTGGAACTGAAATAGCCTGTTAGTCTGTGGCACTTACTGGAGTTGGTTGTTAATAGTACTGCAGGACTATATACAGGTATAGGTTTAAGGAAAGGGAGAAGGAACTCTGAAACAGAAAACTGAAGGGAGCCTTGGCATTCATGGTAGTAAAAGGGTTAAACCAACCTAACTCCAGATAGAATGTAACCATCAGCAGATGGGCCATGTTATCTTGAGCCCAAGGACATGTATGCAGCTGCGGACCTAGCAAAAGTTAGCATCACAAAGAAGGGCCTGTGCACACTCAAGCGACTGTATCTACCCTTGGGCTCCTGCATTTCTTTGGGGAGCAGATGAGCGGGCACCGTCCAGCCCACCAGCCTGTACTAATCTCATGGGAAAGGGATACTCAGTAATACTCTCCTTCAATGTGAGCATAGGAACAGAAACCTCCCTTCCAGAGTCAGTGATTAGTTTGCCAGTCAGCAGTATTACTTGTCAACAATGTAGCCGCTCCGGAATGTTTACCAATCAACAATGTGTGTGATGTGTGTCCTCAAGGATGTAAGATGTGATGTGATTGTAACAATTTCTTCATGTATTGTTCCATATAATATTTGTTTCTGGCCTGATATGCAAGCCACATACTCTGTACTGAAATGGGTATATAAACTCTGTGTCTGAGACCCCTCCTCAGACCCTCCCCAGTGAGCTATTTCTGAGTCTCTCAGAGTCTGAGTCCTAGATTTGCGACTAGTGGCTCTGCTCCCATAAATAAACTTTCCTATTAATTTGGTATGCCCTTTGGCACTGGTTCCATAGCTATCTCCCTGTGGGGTGTGCTTTGGCTCTGGGTCACGGGTACCTCCAACATTTTGGTGCCGGGACTCTCTCCACTTGCCCTCAGGAGAGTTGCAAACTCCTGACAGGGGTGGAGGAGTTTGAACATTGAACGAATGGATCCCGAATCCTGGAACAGAACTTGCCTTCCTGCTCAGGCCTCGTTCGGCCCAGCTATGGAACCCAGCGAATCTGTAGGCAGCATCAGCACCAGGACACTGTGGTAAGCTATACCACTGTCAGTAAGATAGTCCTAGCCTCTCAATCCACCCAAGGGACTGCCTTGCTTACAGGAAATTCCTCCCTTCCTACAGTCAGGGAATACTCCTGGTTAGGAGATTGGCACCCTCTAGGGCCAAGGTATAAGCCCATGCTGTACAAAACCAGCCAAATTCAAAAATTTTATTTCCTGCTCAATTTGTTGCTTTGCACGTCCCCTAAAGAAAAGTAGTCACCCCCCTGAACCTACTAGGACAATAAATTAGGGCATTAATGGTGCTTGGCACCAGTTCTTTTTGTTGCAATAGAAACAGGGGATGAACGATGTCGAATACCGAACCTCTTTTGGCACCTGCACCTTGCAGGGTAACGCAGTAGGGCTTGAACAATGCCGAGCACTGGACCATTTTTGCACTTGCATTGGCAGAGTTAAGTGCAGTATAGTTAGATGGAGCAAAGCTCTGAGTCAATATTTTTGCACCTGGAATTGGCAGGGTTAAGCCCAGTATGGAGATGGTGGCAAGCTTCAAGCCCATCTTTTGCACATGGAAAAATGGAGGGGCTCGCTAATGAAAATGTTGCTGCATTCATGACAAACTGGATATGGGATTTAAAAAAAGTCCATATGCCTTCCTGAAGGATGTCATGAACGGTAATTGGGAAGTAATACAGGAAGCTTTAACAGGCCTGAATATTGGTTGATAGAAAGAATCAATTATGTCTCACAGAACTATGATGCTCCAGGGCTTGTGCCTTGAACTATCAGCACTTAGAAAAGACTAAGGGGGCTCTGGCAGAGCACGAACGGAAGGTAAAGCAAACTCTGTGGGAAGTTGAGAAGCTGCAGGAAGAGAAGGCAGTATATTGGGTCCAGGCTCTGACAGCTAATGAGTCCTTTTTGACCAAAACTGAAGCCTATGCCACACTAGAGCAAGAAAAAAAAAGAAGCTATTGGATGAAATTGCCAATTAAAAAACTCAGCTTACATTTGCGGAGAATAAAGAGTCTGCACCCATTGTTCCTCTTCCTTCTCAAGGGGAAACTAGTGTCCTGGCAGCCCCAGCAATTCTAAAAAGCAAAATAAGTAGCCCCTCCCCAACAGTGGGAATGCTGGGACCGCGCAGACCTATAGAAGGCCATCCTTAAGCAATGGGGTACTATGCCTCGGACAGACTTTAATGCCTTCACAACATGATGGCTTCTTTGGCTGGATTTGTTCAAAAATCATGCCTGTATGGACGAGGATGTTATCCTCCTCAGCTGTAGAGCTATTGGTCCAGGATATTGGCCCATCCTGAAACAGCAAGTAAGTATGGAAACCACCAGGCAAACAGCTCTTGACTCCATGATCAAAGCCATATAAGAGGGTGCTTGTACACAAGACAGAAGGGATGGGGGGCGGGGGGACTTCCATGAACTGAAATCACAGCAGGGGGAATTACGTGAAGCTCCGCTTGTGTGCGTGGAGTTTTAAACATCATTATTGATTATGTATTCCTTCAAATTTATATCCCACCCTTCACGCAGGCTCAGGGCAACTCACACAGTAAAAATATTTAAAATGTATAAAAAAATATCCTTAAAACCTCCAACCCCCCACAAAACCCACCCAATTACCCACACCCAACCCCCCTCACACTCCTACTCCTAAACCACCCATCAAAACCCACCCCCATCCCCTATCCTTCCCTGCCAAATGCTTGTTCAAATAAAAAAGTCTTACATTGCCTCTGGAAGACACCCAGGCTCAGGCTCAACCAGACCTCCAGGGGAAGGGAGTTCCACAGAATTGGAGCAGTAGTCAAGAATAATTCCCTGCGAGCTCTTGTTGAACGGACAAGACTAACAGCTGGTACCCGCAGGGAGGCACTCCTGCCCGATCGCAGTGGGCTGCATTGGGGCATGGAAGGACAGGCTCGATTTTGAGCCCTGTAATCCCTGAGTGAAATCAAATCAGAAATGGGCTTATGACATTAAAAACCCCATGACATGAGTGGGGCTTTACGTGATTTCCCCCTGCTGTGATTTTGGCTCACAGAAGTCCTCCCTCCCCACCATCTTGTGTGCTAGTGGCCTCAAATATGGTTGCTCCAGGCAGAGCACTTAAAAATAAAACTTGTACCCAATCACAGCCTCCAGGAGTTGGTTTAGTGATTTTTTTCGCTGGTACAACTATTGTTCCATTCCCAGAACTCAGGTATGCTTTAATTCCCAAGCCTTCAAGGAGCAATAGTTGCATGCCCTCCCTAATGCATGCACGAGGTATATTTTGGCAGCTGATCCCAATTCCACAAGAACGAAAAATGTTATTACAAGGGTTGACGGTTTCTAGACCATGTGCCAGACAGACCCTTCTCTATTAGGGATGTGCGAACGTGGTTTGGATGTTCGGGGTTTGGCCCGAACCCAGCCAGTTTGGATGCTCGAACCGAATGTCCAAACTGAACGCCCGAAGCCCCGAACAGTTTGGCTGCGTTCGGATGAGTTCAGGCACGTTCGGGCGGGAAAAATCTGGCTGGCAGGCCCAGGGGGGGGAGGGGTGTCAGCTAAGGGTGTGTGTGTGTGTGGAGAGGCTTGGACTAGGAGCCAGTCTGCCCAATCACCATCCCTCTTTTCCTCAGACCACTGGCTTGGCAGTCTGCGATTGGCCACGGGATAGGCTGCACAGAGCCAAAGGGGCTTGTGGTAAGGTGGGTGCAGCAAGTAACAAAAGTAATTGCCCTCCCCCCCTTCCATATTGTTTTGAGCTAGCCACTGATCTTGTCAGCAGGCGTTTTTCAGAAGTAAGTCTCCCTTTCCCAGAAGTTTGTGCTCCTCCCAATCCATTGCCATCCTCCTCTTATTTCACCCATTTCCACACATTTACCTCCATAGTTTCATTTATTTAGATTAGATAGATTTAGGTTTTATTTTTATTTTTTACCCCTCCCTGCGTTCTTTCTCCCTACCCGCCATTGAATCCTTCCCTCCTCCCTGTATGTATTCCATCCCTGATTCCCTTCCCCTGTTTTTGGATTTATTTAGGGTAGGATTAGATTGATTTAGGTTTCATTTCAGTTTCGTACCCCGCCTTGTGTTGTTTGTTGTGAGCTGTCTGTGTCTCCCCCCCCCGCCCCAATTCCTGGGATGGGGAGAGAGAGAGAGAGAGAGAGAGAGAGAGAGAGAGANGAGAGAGAGAGAGAGAGAGAGAGAGAGAGAGAGAGAGATGTAGGAGTTAGCTTAGTTATAGAAATAGATAGAGATAGTATGTACTGAATGAATTTTAATATTTTATAATGTGTTTGTAGGACTAGGCCTTTGTAGATATTAGATAATATTCCATTTAGTTCCATAGGTTTTAGAATAGTTAATAGCAGTAAGAGTTAGTGTAGATATATATAATATTAGATTACAAATTTGAATAAATAAATAAAAAATAAAATAAAATCTTCGTGTGCATTCTTTGTGTGGGAGAAATGGAGAAGGGAAGCAGGAGAGGCTGGTCTGCTGCCCGTAAAGTGGGCAATGGGGCACATGCAGAGGTGGTAGAGGCTGTGCCAGTGGAGTGGCAGCAGGCGGCAGCAGAAGTCTGAGTCCATCACCACGCCCCAAACTCCATAGCCTGATTTTGGCAGTCGGGCTTCAGAGGCTCCCAGCAGTGGCACTAGGGGTGTGGTTCAGCATCGCCTCCTGCCAGCGTCGTCTACTTGCCGGATCTCCATTCTCTGCTATTTATGCGCAGATCCTGACAGGCAGAGTTTAAGGTTCTCACTCAACTTTACTAATAGCCATTTATGGACTTATACTCTTACAAAAAACATTTATGGACCTATTCTGTAAGGAGATCATGCCCACATGCCTTATTTGTGTGCTTCTGAAAATATTTTGACAAGCAAAGTTACTGCTGGGAAAGTACATGGAAGCAGAGAATTTAAGTCAGTGTTGAAGGATAATCACAGAAAGAGGTCTTGGAATTTGTAAGCATGAATATTTGTACAGGAAACCCAATATCCAAAAGCTACACACTATCTGGCAGCAAAAATGTAACATTTGTCATGTGTGCCCAAATCAACATGAACTCACACTGGTTGAGGGTACAGTGATCAAGATGACCACAATCCACAAACCATTTATTTTGGAGTACCCCTATTGAAGCCTCTTGCCCAAGACCACAATCCTGATCACTTGTGAGTAAGTGCTACTAAAATGAATGGCTATATGGACAATTTGTCAACAAAAATGTAGCTCTGATCAATATTGCTTTTTGCCAGACATGTCTCCTCCTGGCTTTGTTCATGTTGTCTTGTGAAGACAAAGATGCTGTTGTCATGGTCAGATCATTACCTTCTGAAAGCCCAAGTCCCTGCACTTCTTTGCCCCCATCAGGGTGGTGGTAAACCAGTTAGGTGGTTGGTCCACCCCTGCAGACTCATGCAGCCAATTAGATTCCAGAACTCTCTGGGGAGTATAGCCACGGATTTTGATGGCTGCTCTTTAGATGACCTGGTTGAACTGTGGAATAGTAGGCTGATGAGGGCTATTGTCACGGTTGTACCCAGATGTCTGCTTCCACTGTGGCATTGGCACAGGTCCTCCTGGTATATAGGGTACCTAAGGCTGATGAAACAGGGGGCAAGGCAGTTAGAACACAGATGGCACTCAGCTTGTGCTGAAATCGACCAATTGTGCCATATATCAGCTTTGAAGAACTATGGTGTGGTTAGGGCAGCAGTGAGGGAAGCTCTCCTCTCCGTTACTACCGTGAGTGTAAAGTCCTGTTCAGTGGAGCTGTTTTAGGTGGTAAACAACTTGGTAAATCCAGGCTGCCTCCATCCAGAGGTTGAGGCATCTTCTGGCTGCTGTGAGGAATTTAACACCTACTCTGCAGACAAAATCACTCGTATTCACCACAACTTGAGGGCTGCAGTTTGTTGGTGGAGTCAGAGTTTGGAGCTGTGGAGGCTCAGCCTTGTCTTGTTCATTTCAGTCAGTTTCAGTTGGGTCACCCACTGATGTGGAGGATGTGTTTGGGACAAGTCGGGTGACTAGTTGTAAATTAGATCCATGCCCACGCTGGTGGGTGAAAGCCAGCTGGGAAAGACTGAGGCCTTTGCTGGCTGGGATTGTCAGTGCCTCCCTTTGTATGGGAGGGCAAGGTACTGGATGTCCTTAAAATGGTGGTTGTCCAGCCCCTGCTCAAAAAAAACATTGCTTGACTCTAACTCGTTAGACAGCTGTTGCCCCATCTCTAACCTCCCCTTTTTAGGGAAGGTTATTGAATGGGTGGGTGCCAGACAGCTTCAGGGGCATCTTGACATGACCGGGTTCCTGGATTCATGTCCATCTGACTTTCATCCTGGGTATAGCACTGAGACTGCACTAGTGGTATTAGCTGACAATCTTCGCCAAGAGATCGACAGCGAAAATCATACCCTGCTGATGCTTTTAGACCTTTGATTCAGCCTTTGATACAGTTCATCAAGAGGTGGAGACCATTGTTAAAATATAACATAGAACATATGTTATATATTAGAGAAACAAAAAACCTACGATTTTACAAACTTAGTTAAGGCAGATTCATACCAAGCAAACTTTAACAAACCTAGAAATTGTGTGTTAAGACTCCCGCCTTAACTTCCACACCATGTAAGCAGTAAAGATGTTGTATGGCTTCGCGTACTGTGCTCGCTTACAGCTTAGGCTCCATGCATGCACACTTTGCCTTGGTCTTTCAGCTCCAATCCTCTTCCTTTGCAGGTTGGGGGCAACACTAAAGCTGAGCAGGATACACGTTGACATTAAATGCATGGAAAGGCCAATGGAAAAAATGGAGGAAACATTAATGCTAGTTTGGAATTAAATTATATCTCATTAACTGTTTCTGAAATAATACAATGGAGATGCATCTTGGGGAGTGTGTGGGGGAAGATGTGGAATAACAAAGGCAGCTGGGAGAGATGGTCTAATGACAGGGAGGAGGATATAAGGATGAAGTACAGCAGGAAGGAACTTGGTGGAATAATAGGAGGAATGCCATAAGAAATTGGTAGAATGTCGAGATTTTTGGTGATGTAAATGATTGGCAGGAGTGATAGGAGACCATGGGGAACACTACCATCATGCTATTAAGCACCATAGCTGCGTCCTTGTTGTTCTAGTCTCTATTGCCTCATTGTGCTTTACACCTCCTCTCCTGGGTGGTGTTTTCTCTTTTTTGGGGGGGAGGGGTTGTCATCTCACACACTCTGTCGCATTCTCTATTAGAGATTATCGTCATTATAGTGGTCAGGAGTCTTGCAATTTTGGGGGAGGTGAGTGAAGTTTATTGGGTAGTCCAGACCTCTGGGTTGCGTGTTATGGGGTTGGAAGCTAGTAGATTAGACTGGGGGTGGGGTGGGGGGTGGAAGCTGAAGTCAAAACTTTTCTATTTTCTAAGAGTGAAGTGGTGGTTAGTGGGTCACAGTGAGTGAGGGGCAAATAAGTAGTGGGTTAGAGTACGTGGGGATGATCCCAAATAAAAGGAATTTAAATATAAGGACATAACTAGTCAATGTAGTTGTTTGATGGTGGCATATTTACATGCTGTTAGTCACCTGTGCAGTGGGGAGATGTATGTGATCTAGTGCCACAGAATGGAGATCTGGAATGTAAATGAAAGAGAAATTCTTGCCACATTGTAAGTAGAGTAATGATGTAATACTGGACAGGGAGGAGCGTGCCGTCCTAACTTCAGTGTTGCCCCGAACCTGCAAAGGAAGAGGATTGGAGCTGAAAGACCAAGGCAAAGTGTGGGTGCATGGAGCCTAAGTTGTAAGCGAGCACAGTATGCGAAGCCATACAACATCTTTACTGCTTACATGGTGTGGAAGTTAAGGCGGGAGCCTTAACACACAATTTCTAGGTTTGTTAAAGTTTGCTTGGTATGAATCTGCCTTAACTAAGTTTGTAAAACCGTAGGTTTTTTGTTTCTCTAATTTCTTTGGGGTTTTTAAAAACACAATGCAAACACGTGACAGTGATTTCTGATAGTATATAGATGGGAACAGATTATAGTAGATGTATACATGATGGGCGGAGGATTAGCATTGATGGGGAAGGTGCAGTCTGGTGAGAGAGAGACCTGCTGCCACCCGATCGCCTCCTCCCCTGGCTGATCATGACCCCATGGCGCTGGCAGGGGGAGAGGGCCCTGGCCTCCACAGACAGTCCCGGTGGGCGGCCCCCTCCCACTTAGAGCCTCGTGGGGATCAGCCTCCCTCCAAGGAGAAGGGAGGAAGGACTCACTGAGCCGGCCAAGGAGGGCAGGAGGGAGTGACTGATAGCAGGCGGGGCTTGCACTGCGAGCGAGGCAGAGACTCAGAGCAGCAGCACCAGCGTGAGGAGGAGCCCCCGCAGCCTTCCCGCAACCCATGGCTCCTAACGGGGACAGGGGAGCGAGCAGAGTGGTGCCCCCCCTCCCCCACTGCTGCTTGAGTCAGCCAGTGCCTCTTAGGGAAGCTGCTCCATTCAGTCCCAGTTTGAGCTGGCTTTAGGGACTGAGTGAGTGGAGGTTTTTCTGCCGTTGCAAGACCCAGCCATGGACCTACCCCTGCCCCGTATTGATGCCCCTCGCTCCCTCCACGAGGAGGCTGCAGGGCCCCCACTCCAGTTACTCACTCGCGATTTCCCCTCGGTGCCTCCAGGTTGCGGGGGGGAGGGCTTGGACACCCATGGGTAGTCTCAGCCGCCGCCTCCCGCTGGCTGAGCTCGTCCTGGGTACAAACTGTCGGCTGGGAGGCGCTGAAGGTGGCCGCTGCTGTCCGCACACCTGCTGCTGCTCCTCTAAGCCCTGCAGACTGTGCTAGGCTAGTCAGTGTCATGTCAGTTACACAGTGCCCTGCTTCCCGGCTCTCGGCTCCGCTCCTCTCCCCTCTCCAGGACCCAAGAGCCGGGGAAGCAGGGAGCTGTGTAAGTGACATGACACTGACTAGCCTAGTCACTGTCATGTCAGTTACACAGCACCCCGCTTCCTGGCTCCGCTCCTCTCCCCTCTCCAGGACCCGAGGAAGCAGGGAGCTGTGTAACTGACATGACACTGACTAGCCTAGTCAGTGTCATGTCAGTTACACAGCGCTCCGCTTCCCGGCTCCACTCCTCTCCCCTCTCCGGGAAAAACACACACAGGCAGCGCGAGCAGCCAGAAGGGGGCAGATTTGTGCCACCCCTTTTGCACATGCATGAGCTAAGTCCCATAAAAGCACACACACATGTAGCACCCCCTTGGCTACTCCCTTGTCTCTATGTCTCCTGGGGAGGGGTCCAAGGAATAGAGCGCCTGGGTTCATGGACTTGCTCTCCTGATTTGGCACAAAACTGCAGTGCCTCCACCCGGGGTACATACAGGACTATGGGGATCCTGATGAGGAAAGGGGCAGGCTACTCCCCCCCTGCATGGCCCAGGGCCCTGTGGTGGGAATGCCTAGGACTAGCTCAGAGAACCCCCCCATTGAAACACGCACACATGAGACAGGCTAACAAGTTAAACAACAGGTTTATTCTAAACAGAAAATAAGCCTCACAAGGCAGGTTAAAAATGCTTCAAGATCCCCTGTTCCCCCAACAGATTCTCTGGGGACCCTGCACTCCCTCTCCCCTAGAGTGCTGGGCTGGGTCAGTGTACATGTGCCTTGAGGAAGCTAACTCCTGGTCTGTCCCCAGATCATGGTCAAACAGAGTCCTGAAGCAGATACAGGGCCTTGGTCTATCGTTAGATATGCTTAAGGCTCTTCCTTCCAACAAAAGAAGTCTGGTTGTGGGGAAGCAGCTTGCAGACCAAGCTATACAATGGGATTTGGGGACAATTCACGTGCTTAGATGTGCCCCATTCTATAGACTGTTTAGATGTTCCTCAGGCTGCGAGTTATATTTAAAGTTAGTTGATGACCCCAAGCTCCGTAGAGTCTTGACATTACTGAGATTTGACCTTCTTCCATTTAAGGTGTTACAGGGGAGGCGTGATGGTACTCCGTACGCAGACAGGATCTGTCCCTGTAACTCGGGTCAAATCGAGGACCTATTACATGTGTTGTTTGTCTGCCCTCTTACATCATATTGGAGGGAATTCTATCTTGCCCCATGGTTAGCTGGGCGGCCTTACTCCTCTCCTGAACAGCTACTCCAATCCTGTATGCTGTCTAACTGCCCCGAGATGCTGTTCAAGCTAGCTAGATTGGCGTTCCAGCTTAGCAAACTTTAGATTTATGTTCCGAGTGGATGAAGCGTTGTTCTGTGGGCCTTTGGATTTAATTATATGTATATAATAGGTAATAGGTTTAGTTTAATAAGTTGATTCCTTGTTGTATCTAGCCTTGATATCGGATTATGTTTTCTTTATTACCTTATTACCTCCAGACTTGAACTACTCCAGCATCAAATGGTGTTAGGTGATGCCCCTTTTTATAGTTAGTTTTTAATGTATTTGTTTAATAATACATTTATGCTGTCTCATAAGTAAAGTTTGTAAATATTGTGATGGTCAATTGGTCTGTTTTACTTGGTTTTAAGTATCTATGTTTTATGTTTGTTTGTTTGCTCGGGTTTTTTGCTTTTCTATTCAATGGCCTTGGGCCACGCATCAAATAAACTCATTCATTCATTCATTCATTCATTCATTCATTCATTCAGAGACACAGTTGATGAGGCGAGCTTGGACAGAGGGGGAGAGAGAGGGGGTGGAGAGATAGAGTTGAGTGTCATCAGCATAGAGGTGGTATTGGAAGCCGTGGGAGGCAATGAGTTTGCCAAGGGACAGGGTGTAGATGTATTTGATGATGGGCAGGATAGAAATAGAAAGAATTAAATAAATAAATAAATAAATAAATAAAAGCAAATAGGGGCAGGTAGCTCTGGCCAGGAATGAATAGCAGAAATACACTGTTGAAAAGCTTAAAACTCACCTTGAACCGAGGAAGCAAAGTTCTCTACTTATCTAGTTACTTTGTCCCTCAACTGCAGTAGCTTTAGATGGGCATGGGCAAAGAAAGGCAACAGGAAAGTGTTCTGTAGACTTTATAGCTCCTGAAGGGAAACCTAGCTACTAGGATTTTGTTCTTTTAAATAATAATATGAATAATATTTATTTTTATATAGCGCCCCCCTGCCATGGCACTTGAAGCGCTTTACATTGAACAAATTAATACAATGTTTAACCCTCACAATAACCGTGTGAGGTAGGTTAGGCTGAGAGAATATTGTGACTGGCCCAAGGTCATGAATATGAAATATTTATACTCCATATTTATTTATTTATTTATTTATTTCTCTGCATTTTTATCCTGCACCCTCCTGCTAACAGCAGCTCAGGGCGGCTCACAACACAATAGAAAACATCAAATTCAATGTATATATAAAAATATAAAATATATAACATATAAATAAGATACAGAGATAAAATTCAGCAATATAAAATATTAGTGAAACTACAATCCCCCCCACCCCCTCCCAACCCCACCCCCATCTCCCTCACCAAAAGCCTGGCGGAACAGTCAGCTCTTATACATTCATCAGAAAGAGGGAAGGTCCAGGGCCAAGCGGACCTCCGTCGGGAGTTCCACACTCCTGATGAAAAACTCAGGGTAGCTTGAGACGGGCGCTCCTGGGGGCTGACCACAGGGGCCACTCTAGGGCGCTGGGGATGAGGCGGTCCTGCAGGTAGGTGGGGTCCAGCCTGTGTAGGGCTTTATAGGTCAAAACTAACACCTTAAATCAGGCCTGGAAGACTATAGGCAGCTACTGCAAAGAACGGAGCACTGGTGTAATGTGCTCATGATGACCCGTCCCCATGAGGAGATGGGCCACTGCATTCTGCACAAGCTGTAGTCTCTGAACTATCACCAAGGGTAGCCCCACATAGAGCACGTTACAATAGTCCAGTCTCGAGGTGATGAAAGCATGGACGATGGTGGCCAGGTTGGAGTCTGAAATGTACGACCACAGCCGTCACACCAGATGTAATTGGTGGAACGCGCTCCTTACCATATCTGCCATCTGGACGTCCAGATGGAGCTGTGAATTGAGGAGCACCCCCAGACTGTGAACCTAGGGGACCAACATATATACTTCATCCTCATATATTTGAAGGGGATGAATTCCCAGTTCCTTGGGTTTAACATGTTTTTGTGACAATAGAGTTCTGCAAAGGAAAAGAAATTCCATTAAAGTCAATGGGAATGGAGCCATTCAATGACAGTAGATTGCACCCTAATTTTCCCTAATATATATTAAGCTAAGTGGCGTGGGTATAAGAAAGGGTGGTTCTACCACTGAGGGCTATGGGGCAGTGCCCCTCTGGGTGCCCTAGACACAACCACCACTGATATCACCACTGCTGCGGCTGCCTGTTGCTGATCCCCGCAGCTCCACTGCTATTACAGCTGCCAGAACTCCTCCAGCGCGATCAGCACATGCAAAGCCTGCCCTGAGCTGTGTAGCCTTTGCTGCTGCTGCCTGCATCACCATAATGAGAGCAGGCACATGTGCAGAAGGCTTCTCTCTGCTTCTGCATGCTTTCTGCAAATATGCCCACCTTAATGGTGAAGCAGACTGCGGGGGTGCCAGCAGGAATAGGAAGAGAAACTTCTCCTGGGCTGCACTGTGCAGGAGCGGTTGGCTGGGCTCCAGGAATTTTGTCCCCCGTACAGCACTGCAGTTCAGCGCAGGGGAGAGGTTGGAGGTGGGGGCTCGGGGACTCCCTGAAGTCCCCTATGGAGCCCCCCAGCCATTTGGAGCCCCTCAGCCAATAGCCTGACTGGAGGGGCAATGGAGCTAGCACCCCCAGTGAATCACAGCAGCAGTAGGAAGGGCTACAGTAATGCCTCCCATCTTTCCTCCTCCCCCAGAGCCCAACTCAGTTCAGCGAAGGAGAGCTGAGGAAAATGGCCACTGAAACTGTGACCAGACCAAATGAGTTTCCATATGCTCCCTTCCCATCTCCCCGCCTCTTGTTTGAGCTCACCTTTCTTCTTTCTTTTCTCCCTTTCTGCTCTTGTTTGGACTCCCCCCTCCCTTTCTTCCCCCCCCCCCTTCGTTTGACTCCTCTCTCTTTCTCCCAACCTCCTTAGGACTCCCCACACCCTCGTTTGGAATCCCTCCTTTGTTCAGGCTCCCCCACTTTCTCCTCCCCATTTGGATTTGGACTCCTCCCCTTCTCCTTTCTTCTCCCCATCACCGTTCTTGTTTGGACTTCCCCTTTTCCCCTCCCCCAGTCCCATCTGGGCATTTCCCTTTCTCCCTTCCCCAGGTTTGGCTGCCTCCTCCCTGTGATGAGTGTGCTTGAGGGGTGCACTCAGGAAGGAGAAGGTCCAGATCATGGCTCTGTCCCATGGCTCTGTCCCCTGTCCTTGTGTGCTTGCCCCCATCGCTGCTCCCTGAGTTCACTATTTCAGTGCGGCCCACCATGGGTAGTTTTTATTTTGGTCCCTTTTCACCTTCTGTAGTTGGCCCCTGGATCCTGTCCATACCCCAAGCACCAAAAGCCTAGGTGTAGCGGTCCCCCAGGGCCACATGGGGTGCTGGGATCACACTCACGGGTAATTAGCTCACCCCCTGCTACGCAGTATCAGCCTTGAGCTTTGGCTGATCCCCCTCCTTCCAGGCAGGGGGGGGGTACCCTCTCAGGACATACTACACAATCCCGAAGGTATTTGGCCACAGTCTTTATTGGACCCTACCAGTCCAGCGTACCTGGGGCTGCCGGCTCGTCTGCCTCCACCCTACAGGCCCAGGTCCATCTCTCCAGACTTAGGAGCACCTCAACCACAAGTCACCCAAAGTCCATTCAGCAAGGCCTCAAAGGCCCCAGACTCTGGCCAAGCCTTCCCCAGGCAGGAGACTCCCTCCTGGGCACAGCCTCTCTCCCTTGCCTGGGTCTCTCTGGTACCCACAGCCCCCTTCTTAAAGGGGTAGCAGTCCCCCATGACTGCTCCCTGCTACACCAGGGCAAGGGAGCAGAGACAAAGGCAATGCACATGGGGACAGGGGGCAGATCCNTATCCAGGCAGAATGGACGTGGCCAGGCTTCCTCTTCTTAGCCTTAAAGGGGCACTAACCTGCCCACTCTGTCCCAAGGGGTTACTCAGCCTGTATCCCCTCAGGCTGTCCCTCCACTCTGGGGTTGGCTCTGCCACACCTCTTGTGTGCACCCAGCCCTCTGGCTGGCACCCACAGCCCCCTTCTTAAAGGGGTAGCAGTCCCCCATGACTGCTCCCTGCTACACCAGGGCAAGGGAGCAGAGACAAAGGCAATGCACATGGGGACAGGGGGCAGATCCATGATCCCCCCCACCCCCCGTCTCTCAGATTCTAAGCCCTAGGGCAGGGACTGTGTCTATTCCATTACTTTGTAAAGCACCAGGTACATTGCTGGTGCTATATGAATGCTCGATCAATAATAATAATAAAAAATAATAATAAATAATTAATAATTAATAATTAATAATTAATAATTAATAATAATTAATAATTAATTAATAATGATCTGGAAGCTTCCTTTCCAGAATGCAGCCCCTATGCACGATTACCCCCAAACTCTATGTCACAGGTGGGGAACCTTTTCCTTCACAGGAGTCACTTTGAAAATTAGTACAAGGGCCATATAGACGTTGGAGGTGGGGTGCTGAAGGGGCAGGAAGGCCCAGACCATGCATCTCTCCCGTATTCCCCCCCACAAGGCTTTATTCCTAAGAATGGAGAGAAGATCCTACCTCTTCTTCCATAAAGTCTTTCATGATGTAAAATATAATAACAGCAGCAAGGTTATTCTGCAGGCACTTGTGCAAAGACTATTAACTACTTAGAGGCTTGGATCTTATTTCTGGGACCACTAGAGTGTGTCAGATTGTTTTTTGGGAACAGATGACTACCCAATCAATGCCTTTCTTTCTTTTCCTGTTTGGCTCCTGAACCAAAAAGCTTATCCAATATGTAGATGGGAAAGTTGATTCTGCTTGAAAGCCACTCTTTTCTTCATCACAGGTTGACTGTTCATTTGATCTGAAGACTGAGAACTTATAAACCATTTTAGCTCTGGGGCATGAATAGAATTTTCTGAGGTAAGTGTTTGTTTCCCCTTTAGCTGAAACATCCTTTCAATTGACTTTATAAATGTCATGGTCTTGTTTCTCATCACTGGATGTTGTGCTGAAGCTTTTAATATAAGGGGATAAAAAATAATAATCAGAAATAGCAAATTAAAAATAACAAAATACAAGTGATTTTGTTTGGACAGGAAGACTCTCGTCCATATAAATCTGAAGAGCAGCCGTTTTCTAAGGATTTATGTGAACAACACCCCTTTCATAAGAGCAAGTGTCTGATAATGGGCTGCTTCAGTTGCTTCATAACACATCACAACTGAGTGATCCATATCCTTCTGTTAACGGAGGGCAGACCCCGTCAATGATGGGTGCCACCACTCCCTCAGCCCCTCCCACCAGCATCACCTCCATCTTGTCGGGATTCAGTTTCAAACAACTCGCCGTCATTCAATCCCCCAGAACAATCAGACATCGGGTAAGCACTGAGACTGCCGGGCCTGGGTCAGCTGAAAAAGAGAGGTAAAGTTGGGTGTCATCAGTGTATTGATGACAGTCTCACCCACCCCTGCTCAGTCCAGGAAGTCGGCCACCAACATCTCGTGGTTAACTCATGGTCATCAGTGATGACACTGCACATGAAACCTTCTGACAACCTCACCCAAAGGCTGCATGTACATGTTGAACAGGAGAGGGAACAGAATAGAACCTTGTGGGACTCCACACAAGAGGTCCCGGGGAGATGATGAACAGTCACCCAGTACCTCATGTTGAATTCTTCTGGCCAGGAAGGAATGGACGCATTAAGAACAGTCCCGCCCACACCGGCTCGGTTCCAAAAGTGGTCTGTCAACATCTTGTGGTCAACAGTATCAAATGCAGCCAAGAGATCTAACAGAATCAACAGGGTCAGCTGACCTGGTCCAACTCATGGTAGAGGTCGTCAACCAAGGCCACAAGCACAGTCTCAGTGGCAAAACCGGGCCAAAAGCCAGACTTCAAGGGATCAAGAAAACTGACCTGGTCCAAATGCCCCTGAAGAGGCTAAAGCTGCTGAGCCACCACCCGTTCAATAACCTACCCTAAAAAGGGAAGGTTAGAGACCGGGCAATAACTAGCCAGGGAGTCAAAGTCCAATGATGGTTTCTTGAGCAGAGGCTGCACTACTGCCTCCTTGAGGCAGCCCAGCACTCTGCCCTCCCTAAGGGAGACATTGACTACCCCAACCAGCAACAGCCCCAGCGTCCCCAGCTGGCCTTAACCAGCCAGGACGGGCAAGAATCAAGTTCACAACAGGTGGCTCTAAGAGTTCCAAGGACATCCCCTGCATCAGCGGGCAACACCCACTGAAACCGATCCCTGAAAACAGGACAAAGCAGGGCTTCTGTTACCTCTGGTTCTCCCACTGCCATAAGTGCGGCATCAAAGTCGTGGTGAATCTGAGCAATTTTATGAAGAAAAAAGTCAACAAACATGTCACAGTGAGCACTTGAAAATTCCAGTTCCAGGTGGAGGGAGGCCGGACTGACCAGCCACCTTAGCACCCAGAAAAGCTCAGCTGGACGTGACTTTGCGGATGTTATGAGAGTAGCAAAGAACCTCTTCTTTGCTGCCTGCACAGCATAGGTTCATAAAGTAATTCTATGCTGCAACCTGTCAGTTTCAGCACAAGAACTGCACCGCCGTTTGGTCAATGGCCTCCGTCAGCAAGGTGTTCCAAAGAGCCATGAGGTCATCGAGTGAATGGTCATCAAGATCGGAGGGTAACTCCCCGAGAGCATTCCGGAACCTCTACAGTTTCATAAGTCTCTGGGGGTGAACCAACCAAACTGGTTTTGCACCTTTCCAGGGGCAGACGTGTGCCAGGAGACCAGCCTGAAGGAGGTAGTGATCCGTCCATGATAAGGGCACAGCTGACACCTCCCCCACCAGAGGATCCCCTGTCTCAAGGTCTGTGCAAAATATCAGTTCAAAGGTATGCCCCCATCTGATGTTGGGCCAACTACCACCTGAGACAGTCCCATGGCAAAACCACCTCTGACACCAGCTTGGCTAGAGCATGCAGAGATGCTGCCATACAGGTAGGTGCATGGTATATCAGCATCAGCCCCAATCTATATGTGGCAAATCAATCACAAGATGGAGGTCCTCTGTGCCTGCCATAGTTTGCACAGGATACCTCCTCACAGTCCATGTATCCTTAAAAATAATGGCTACACCCCCCCCAACCTCCCCATCCCTCCGGCCAAGACTGATGCTGTACGGAGTACCCAGCTGGAACAAGGTCAGCCAAAAGAGGTTCGGACTCAGTTTCCAGCCAGGTCTCCATAATACACACAAGGTTGGCTGTCTGGTCCAGGATTAACTCCCAGACTGTTGTTGAATTATTTACAACTGACCTCACATTAACCAGCATCAAACCCAGGCCAGGGGCCCTCTGGTCATTAACCACCTCACCACCTGTCCCGGGGCCAGTGAGAGGGATAGGTACCAAACACCTGTCTCATCTCACAGATCTAACCATCCTCCCAGAGGGACCATAATTCCCCTGGCCCAACACAACTCTGATAGCTGTGGACTCCACCCCCGCCTGCCCAGTCCCGGTGGCTGTCTCACCTGGCAGGCAATGGAGACCCCCGCAACCCCCCTCTCACTGGGGGGCAAATAATACCCCTACCATATGGGTCAACCCCCTCTCTTACTGAGGGGAAATACCACCCCAACCCATTCCCTCCCACCCCCACTCTCATTGGGGTAACAGGACATCCCCAAAACCTTCCAGAAAAAATAAAAATCCTTTTCATCACTCATCCTCACTAATAAAACCCCCCACCATCAACTGACACTCAACCGTTAATATACCACTAATGCAACTCTAAAAAGGCCAACAACCCCTCCTTAGCTCCACCATAAAATACCTTCCCCCAGGCTGCCTGGTTCCTGCTGAAGGGCATCGCCTAAGAGCTCTTTAGCAGTGGCCCTTCGGCGCGTGACCTGTGGTGCGCGTGTGTGGCACTGGCACACCACCTTTGAGTCCTCTCCCCCAGGCCAGAAGCATGGGAAGGGAATCCCTGGCCCCACTCCCTCTAACTCTACCACAGGGAGGGGGTGATGTCACTTTCAGCCGGGGCCCAGCAAAATCCCTTACTCCCATGCGAGCTGGAAGAGGCCTTCAAGATAGTCCTTGTAGGGGGGTGAAGAGGGGCGAGCCCTGGTGACTCCCAGCCCCCTGCAGGCTGCCGGCAATAGTGAGAGGCTGGTAAGGGTGCCGGAGGGGCAGCAGAGGTGTTGAAGTGGCAGCAGAGAGCAAGAATACGTTAGCAAGTATTCAGATTGGAATTCACACCATTGGGAATTGTTCACATTAAATTTGACCTTAATTTGCTTAGTTTATTTAAAGATGACAAAAATTAATTTGATTAGTCTGGTACTTCTTCATTTAATTCACCGAGTATTCTTATTTACTGAAGCTGAGTGAAGTATGTGAAGATGAATCAAACTGATAGACAGAATTTTGACTTTGCTAAACAGGCAAATGAAGGGCTTGTTCAGATGCAACTTTCTTGGAAGAAGGAGTGCTCCCTATGTTTAGTTAGTTCAATTTAAGCTTAAGTTTAATCCAAAACTCAAATTAAGCTCAAGTTTAATCCAAATTACCTTGTCTACACTTGGATTTACATTAATTAAAATCCTACTACAGAACCGGATCTTAAAAACACATTTCCCTATTTTAATCCTATTTTAAAATATATAGAATACACAATGGACATTATTAGTTTCAACAAATCTAGTCTCTCTTCTGCTACTGCATGTAAAATTATTAATTATTCTAATTATACTACAACAGTACACTTAGGCCACTTTTACATGGATGCCACCCACCCACAAACAACCAGAAACACCCATCGGATGGGTGGGAGACCATCCATGTAAAAGCCTATGAGTGGGTGGGGGCACATGCCCGACCCACCCGCCAACACCCGCCAACATCCACGGAGCAGCCACGAGGGAGCCGGCACCCTTCGTGGGTGGAGATGGGTGTTCAACACCCGAGCGTCGTTTAAAAGTGAAAACACCCACACCCATGTGGACCAGACCGGCAGAGACCCACTGTGCCGGCGCCATGGGGCACACACACGCTGCCACACAGACACGCCCATGGGGGTGGGGAACCTGGATGTCCATCCAAGAGCCCGTAAAGGAGGGTGGAACCATGGCACATGTGCACAGGCTCCCACAATGGTGACCAGGAAGACCAATGAGAAAGCCAAGGGTGCCGACGAAGCCCCATGTGCAGGAAGGGGCTGGGTGAGTGCAGGGACCCTGGAGTGCCCGGGGAGGGAGAGTCCCGGCAAGGCAGTTTGGGGGGCACCCCAGGCAGAAGGCACAAGGGGGGGTCCAAGGCTGCCTGTATGGGGAGGTCTGGCTGGGAGGTACAAGGGGGGGCGCCTGGACTGGGAGGCACGAGGGGGGCACCCTGGCAGGGGGAAAAAGGGGGGATGCACCAGGCTGTAACACAGCACACATGTCCTGGCACAGGGCAGAGGGGCTGCACCGACCCCCCTGGTCAAGGACCCCCAGCCCAGCACATCCCAGGGGCACGGCCCAAGGAGCAGCAGCGACAGTGAGGTGAGTGCATGGGAACCACCACCACCACAGGGATGGGAGGGCCATGACCCAGGCCCGGCACCATGGGCAAGGGAACACAGGACAGGGGGCAGTCACATAACCTGGTCCCCCGTCCCCGCAGGACAGCTCCCAGACAACAGAGCACCACACCACTGGGACGATGGCTGAGGAGGGCTCCCCAGACAGCCAGGTGAGCAGGAGTGAACCCCAGAGGGGACAGGGGGCCCCAGCCCCTTGGGGGCATGGAGGGGGCCAGCAGCACCTGGAGACCCTTCCCATTTCAGGACAAGGCAGCTGGAGGAGCACGAGGAGGAGGAGGAGGAGGAGGAGAAGGAGGCAGACCCAGCAGCTCACCCACCACCAGGTGGGTGACCGTCCACACTGGGGCACACCGGCTAGGGGACCATGGGAGTTCGGGTGTGGAGGGGGCCGGAGGTCCAGGGGGGGCACCAGGAGGCATGCAACCACAACCAGCCATGCCCAACAGGAGCGGGCCCCACATCACACCTGACCATCACGGGCCCCACCCGGGGCCATCAGCTGCCAGGGGGCCATCCCACAAGAGGGCAGGGCAGAGTGACCCCACAGGGGAGGGCTGAGGAGAGCTGACACACTATGGGGGCCGCCCCACCAGGCACCCCGGACCATGTGGTAGTGGGTAGCACACAGGCTGGAGGCACTAACGTTCCGTCCAACCTCCCATTCACAGACTAGGTGCCCGCTCGCGCAAGGGGTGCAGCTGCCAGCAATGTGGAGTGAAACCAGGAGATGCAAGCCAGGAACCGGTGCCAGAGGGAGGACCTCGGCAGGGAGCTGCTGGAGGAATCACAACGGTTAGTCACGGTGCATGCCCAGGAGCTTGCGCTCACCAGGGGGCTCATCAGAGGGGAGGGGGAAAGGGACCGGGAGATCCTGGCTGCCATGATGGCCCTGCCCGCACCGAGCACCTTTGGGACAGGCACCAGGCTGCTGCCCTCCAACGTGAGCAGCGGCGTGCCTGTGACGGGCTGGAGGGTCAGGGCTCATGGACCTCATGGGGGAGGCCATGGAGGCCCTGCAGTGTGACCCCCAGCACAACAAACCCCGCCATGCCACGGAAGGAAGGTCAGTGGCTGACCAACACCATGGCGGTTTCCCACTGGTGCAGGTGCCCCCCCGCACCTCGGCCACCCATGATTCTCCCAGAAGCAGCCCTACCCAGACCTGGTCCACGGGGTCCCCCTCCCCCACATAGGGCAAGCAGACCGGCTTGTGGGGCTGCCCTTCCAGCCCGCACCTCCCGTGGTCCCACCCCCACTGCCACCATGGCCCCTCCACTGTGAGGCGACACCCCCACCACAGGACCGTGCACCACAGGACAACCAACCCATGGTGGTCACCCCACCCCCTCTGGTAAGGCTGCATCACCCCAGGCCCCTGGGGGTGGGGGTGCAACACTGGGGGGGGGATGCACTGGGAAGCAGGGGACCTGCACAAGGCAAGACCCCGGAAGGGAACACAGTATAGAACCCACTCCGAGCACATGCACTACATGAGATGGGGAGCAAAGGGCATTGCCTGAGGCAAGTGTACCAGATCTGTGATGCTGTACTGGAACAGGCATGGGGCATAATACCATGAGTGGGCCGTCCAGGGGCTCACACCAACAAGGGTCACCCTACGGCACTTGTTATGCTCGTGTGGGGAGTAGGGGGCTCCCTGGATGACCACAGGGGACCCAGCAGCCCGGGCCCTGACGTGGGAAAGAGGTAAGTGCACACAGGGATCGCTTACCCCATTCTTGTTTCTCCATGCAGGGACTGTCAGCGGAGGCCGGTGTGGAGCGGGCAGCGGATGACAGGGAGGCCGGGCTGGCTGGGCGGCAAGTGCTGCAGTCTGCTGAAGCTAGGGAACACTGGCCGGAGAGCCCCAGTGGTGTGGCCAAGAGACAGAGAGGGCACCACAGACGTTGACCCCCCCCTTACCATTGTACAGTCCCCCCTCCAATAAATATGTTGTACCTATACCTTGCTTTCGCATCCTCTGTCCCAGGACATGTGGCCGGGTGGTGGTGGTGCTTGCAGGGGGGCACTGGCAGAGTGGGGGCACTGTACAGTGCCTGTCCAGCCGACGGGGCCAGGGGCCAGCCCAGTGAGGCCTCATGCACTTGAAGTGGCTGGAACAGGTGTACACTGAACCTGCACAGGCGAGCTGGCGAGTGTCAGCAGGCAGGGCATTGGGCGGGGCATTGGGGGGCCTGAGAACCCCACGGCTGATAGCGAGGGGAGGGCGCATGCATCCAGGCAACCCATGGGACCCTTTCCTGGGACCCCCTATTCCACACATGGAACAGAGGCATGGTTGCAGGTAAAGGGTAGTACCCAGCTTTATTTAAGGGGTTTTTGGTTCATGTAGTCAATCTTTGCATGAGGGGGTCGTATGATGGGGATGTGGGTGCTGTCAATGGCCCTGATGCAATGAGGGAACGTCATTTCCTCGAACCCACGCATCACCTCCTCAGGGTTACGGAACTGGATGACCCACTCCAAAAGGAGCTCCACGTGCAGATCACACACATCATGGAGGGCCCTGTTCACGGTGGTGGTGCCCACCCCAAACTGGTCCCCCACTCTCCTACAGGAATTAGGGGTGGCCAGCTGCCACACTGCCATGGCCACACGCATCCCTGGTGGCAGCAGGAAGCGCATGTTCATCTCCCGCCTCCAGAGGTGAGGGTTGAGGAGCTCCCCCAAGCGGGTCAGGAGGGAGTGGGGCATCCGGAAGTGGTCCGACCATTCCCCGTCTGTCAAGGTGGCCAACATGTTCTCCCACCAGTCGTTGGTGCAACCAGTACCTTCGCAGGGTCAGTAGGTTCACGCGGTGGGCGTACACATTGAGGTTCCATTGGGCCAGGACGAGCTGGCCTTGCTGGGACACTGCAGAGCCCAACAGGGTGTGGCGTCGGAGGACTGCCCGCCTCGCCCATTGGACAATTGCCACCCTCCTGAGGTTTGCTGCCCTCTGCCGTCGTGCCCCCAGGGGGACAGACCATCGACCCGGCAGGTGCAGTAGGGCTATCTGCTGTAGCAGTATGTGCAGCAGCAGGAGGGCTGTGACCAGGAGGTGCAGCAGCACATCCCTGGGCTGTGGGTACTTGTCCCCCAGCAGCATGGTTCTGCAGCTCCCCACTCCCAGTCACCCTCCGCTGGCACATGCCATGGCCGCAGCGCACTCTGCTGTGTGGCCTGTGTCCATGGCTCACTCTCCCCTGGTATTGCAGGAGCTCCTCTGTGTCCACCCAGCCCGGTGTCGCCGTTCTCTGTGTGCTGCTCGACCCCGTGCTACAGGCCCTCCACCCCACGCCTGACCACCTGCAGTGGGTCCCTTATGTACTGTGTAGCCTAGTGGAGACAGGGCACTGATTGGTGCTGCACTGGGGGTGTGCTGGGGCTGCCACCGGGTGCCGGGGCCGGCTGCTCATCCCAGCGAGTGCGCCAGCCACATGCCCACCGGGGGGGATGGGACCGCATGCACCCCAGGGTATCCCTGCCTCCGCACCTGCACTACAGTCCTCCTTGCCAGGGCCCACCTTTGCATGCTGTAGCTGTGCACAGTGTGGATACAATGCTTGGCTCGGCTCCTTGGCCTGGCACAGTGCCCAGCCATGGGCTCCCTCATCTCTCAGCACCTGTGCTGCATGCCTTCTGTCCTGTGTGTGGACTGCGGCTCCCTGTCCCCAGCGGCCCGGCCTATCTCTGGCATGCAAGGCTGCCTGTGGGCAAGGGTAGCCACTCGTTACATGCTCATCCCAGTCGCAACAGTCCTCTGTCTCCCGCCTCTTGCTTCACCGGAGCGGGCCCCACTCCTGCCATGGCCGGTTGTTCTGCGGGGCCCTCAGCTGGGGATGTACAGGAGGGGTGGTTGCCCTGTGTGGACATGCTATTGGCGGCCCTCTGGCTGAGCCCTGATGTGCAGCTGTTGGTGGGCGACCCCCTGTTGGTGGAGGATGACTTCCAGCTCCTGTTGTGGTACATGTGGTCACCAGGTCGGTGCCCCCATTCCCTCGAGCTTGGCTTCACCCCCCCGTGCCAGCCTCCTTGGGGGCACCTGCCCGCTGTTGTCGTGCCGTGGACTGCTGTGGAGTTAAAGGTGGCTTGCCTGCTGACAGAGCTACCCAGGTTTGGCTTTGCCTTGCTGTCTGGGGGTTCCCCTGTTGCTGCCCTGTACACCGGCAGCCTCATGCATGCCCACAGCATCCCGCGTGCACCCTCGGATGTGACAGTCCTCCTGTGGTATCTGGGCTTGCTGTCCCCTGAGATTGGTGGCCCTCTCCGGACCGGGGACCCCTCCGCTGTGGAGCTCGCCGCCCTTTGATCGGTGAGGGACCTTCCAGCTGTGCGGGCTGCAGCCACCAGAGAGGATCTCCTCCTTCCCCGCTTCCTGGTGGATGCTCATATGTGCTCCCGAGGCTTCCGAAGGGGTCTGTTCACCTGGGAGGATCTAGCACTGGGGTCGCCACCCTGGGAGCGCTCACTGCACCATCCATGAGTGGCCCCTTGCCGCCACCCTCTTGCAGTCACCTCGGTGCCCTGGATTTCCTGCCCCCCTTGCCTCCTATTGGGCTGTGCGCTGCCGTCTGCATCGCTGCTGACTGCCACCTGGTTCCCTGGACCCCATCGCCCCCTCTGGGTGACTGCTGCTCCTTCCCACTGGGGCTGCCCTGGTGCCCTTGCCCGCTATCCGTGGGGGCACCTGTGCCCTCCTGTTGTGCTTTTCTTGCCTGGACGTGTGGCCACCTGTGCCCCCCTGCACTGCCTCTCACTGCTTTGGGGACCCCGCCCCATTCCCCCAACACCAATAAAGTGCTGTTATGTGATGGTCTGTCCTGCCTTGCTTCTCTTGCTGCTGTGGCGGTTGAGTGCCCCATCCCCTTGGCAGCCCTCCTGCCCCCATCTGTGTGGTTGTGTGCAGGGGGTGTGCTTGGTGTATACTGGTGGGCTCTGGGCCTGCGGGGTGGGCACCTGTTGTGTGGTGAGTGTTCCCCTGGCGGCGTCCCTTCTGGGCACTGCTGCCTGGCGATGGGTGGTCAGCCGGGCACCCCCTGGACTCGCCTGTGTGTTGGTGTGGCTCTGCCCCTCCCCTCCGCTGTTGCCTCGTGTTGGTGCGGGCCATCTATGGTGGTGGCGATGGATGGACGGCGGCACCATGGGTGCTGGGTGACTGAGCATGAGTAGGGGTTGTCCTGGCCCCGGCCTTTGACCTAACCGATCCCCCTCTGTGCAGGGGTCTGGGTGCTCCTCCAGGTGGTGGCTGTCAGCGTGTGGGGTGTGCCCCTGGTGCTGTTGCTGCCCCCGCCCTCCCAGGGCCCATTGGTGCAGGCGTTCCCCATTGCCCTGCCCCTTCTCTCCTGCAGCTACTGTTGTCATACTGCTGGCGATCTTGCGTCTGGGCATGATGGTGCAGCAGCTGGAGTGGGTGGCATGGGACATGCAGGTGGCGGGGCGGTTGTTCGATGGCATCCATGAGTGTGCTGCCTGTTTGCTGGGCCCTGTCCCTCTGTCCCTCCATGGGGGCTTCTGTTCCTTGGTGCCCGGGGCCAGCTCTGATGGCTGTCTCCTCTCCTTCTGTCCCCTTCAGTGCAAGCCATGATCGCGGAGCGGACCCGGGAGCAGGGGGGAGTTGTTGGAGCTCCTCCTGCACATCCTGGAGTGGCTGCATGGGCTGGACCATGTGCAGGTCGAGTGTTGGCATCAGGTGTGGGGTCGCTGGCCCTATTGACCGGGTGCTGTCCTGGGTCTGCCGCTGCTGGTGCTGCCCCCCCTTCTGTTGCCCCCTCCCTGGCCTGTTGTTGTTGCCCCCTGTTGCTGCTTTCCCCTTTCATTAAAGGCGTTTGTGTTCCTTCCCGGTGTGTCTGTGTTGTGCTTTGCTTTGACCTCTCCCCTTGTGCGGGTGCCTCTGGGGGGCGGGGCGGGTGTTGCGGGGCTGCCTGTGTTGTGTGGGTGCCCTCCCCCTACCTGGCCCCCCGTGGGCCCATCCCTGTGTGCTTCTGTTGCCTGCTGTGTGAGGGCCACTCTGCTGTGTGTGGGTGGGGGGCTGGCGCTGGGCTGGCTGGGCTCTGTGCCAGGGCTGTGGAGGGCGGCTCCTTTGTAGTGGCTGTCATCCAATCTCCCTCCCACCCCGCCCATGCGGGTTCTGGTGGCTCAGGGCCAGGGCTGCATTGCGCAGCTTCATTTGCCCTCGGTCCACCATGTTGTGCCGTCGCTTTGCTGGGCGGGACTTCCCCGCCGGTCCCGGCTGTCTGTATACTTGCAC
>QEPC01006240.1:3907330-3929195 GCA_003113815.1 Sphenodon punctatus
GATAGCAACCTGTTTAGTATGTATCAACAGGCTTCTTACTATGTATTTTGAGAAAACCCCCTCCCTGTCAGCAGTTTTGACCTGACGTCATTTTTAGCTGACCTCCAAGCATCTTTCATTCTATAAGAAGAGAGAGGAAAGATGGATTTTTCAGAAAGCTTCCTTTCCTGAAGCTTTTTTCATCTTTCATATGGCAGAATCGGGGAAAGGACTGGGTAATATGTTAAATCCAATATGATGCATTGAATCAACCATAGCAATAATACTTAGAGCATATGTTATATCCTATAGATGTTAAGATCTTTGAATTTGTAACAGAGCTGTTCTCTGAACAGAGATGTCTTTCTAAGTCATGTACTTTTAACTGACACTGTTTCTTTTGTACTATGTCTTTATTTGAACTTAAGTAAACTATGGGTGATTTCAGACATTTCGGCCAGGTGCTTTCACCACGGGCCGTGGGGTGGTTTGGACCACGGTCGGCGGTGAAGGGGGGAGCCAACAGGCGTTCCCCCCTTCGCCCCTGGCCGTGGGGACCACCAAACCACGGCCCATGGTGAAAGCGCCCAGCCATAATGTCTGTAGGCAAAAACCCCCTCCTGGAGGTGGCGAGGCCATGCAACGCAGCGTGCGGCCGCACAGCCCCACCCCCTGCACTCCCTGGCCGCCCTCCCTCCCTCTCCGAGACAGGCAGCCGCAGCGGCCTATCTGGCCGCTGCCACCGCCGGGACCCCGAAACGTGGTGGAGGTAAGGTAACAGACTTTTCCTTCACCGCGTTCCAGATTCCCCCTAACCACGCTTTGTTTGCCACCGTGCTGCGGGAGAACAAAGCATGGTTAGATTCACCGTGGGGGGTGGTTGACTGAGGTGAACATCTGGATGCGCGCAAACAGACATTCACCTCCATTCAACGCCCCTGGCGTTTGACTGATGTTGACAGTGGTGATTTCAGACAAACGTAACATCTGAAATCACCCTATTGCTTCATATTTTATAATATTCATAAGTCTCATAGCCTCTTTTATATAAATGCCCCCACCTCGTGGCTGGGAGGTTGGGTCAAACTGGTCCTACAGAATAAATGGACCGAACTAAATTAAGCAGGGGTCAAGAGTCTCCCGCACTCAAGCTCCGTGGAAGAGCTAGGGCCACCCCGGACCAAACCCTGATTGGGAAACTTCACTGGGACACTAACATTGTAACTATATAGGCCTTTTATCCCATAGAAGGATTAGTGGTCACTCAGTTAAAATAATTAAATAGTATGGCTTTTTATGTTGTTAATTAACCGCTAGGAGGGATAACAAATTGCACCTATTTGAAAGCATGTCTGGATATGTTGTGATTTTATTAAAGGTTGGCCAGGGGTTTTTAGCAGCCATAGTTAAAGGCCCCCTGGGATCCACTTTATTGTGGAGTTTTATGTTGTTGTTTATTGTTTCTTTTTGTTTTATGTATATTTATATTTTGTTACATTGTTATAACCTTTGGTTGAAACAAAAAATTATTATTATATTATTATATAAATGAATTGGTCTTTACTATACTTTGCTGAGCTGGCTGGCTTATTAGCAAAGTGTAAACTCGAATTCCGCATATTGGAAAAGAGCGCCCTATATCCAGACCAGATCATGTCAGGTCTGGACCACTAAGTGCAATTTCCTTTTGGGGAAACCGAGGCACAACACGACACCTAGGAGTAGGCATTAGGAGTGCAACCCCCCTAGATAGCAAGGGTAAGCATTTAAAAGGCTCCAAAGGGTTACTGAGCCAATTGATGTGGTCTGAATGTTCCCTGCTGGGTCGGGCAGGAAGCTGCAATCCAGCTGAGGAGCACCAGGTGTAAAAGGCTGAGCCAGAGTGTAGCCTGCAAGACCACCCAGAAAAGAACTCGGCTATGAGGAATTGTCCTGAGAGGTGGGAACCTGCACCAATGGAGCTGGCTAGAGACACCAAGGAGGAGCAGAGTACCATAGCTTAGAGGGACTGAGCCCTGGGTGTGACCAAGACCAGATAGTCAGAATGCAGGGAACCTACCAAGGGGTTTGTGTCAGCTAAGGAGAATGGCTTGTTGGTTGTATTTTTGGGAGTGTAAAACTTTTAAGCTCAAATAATAATCAAAATAAACAGGGCTTGAGGGAAATCTCCTGGGTTTTTGTGACTATGTGGGCCAGCTCACGCAGGGACCTTTGCGTCAGCAAGCTGCATGCATTACATATTGTCTCCTTCAGGGACGGAGCCACTATGGAGAAAGGGGTTTCAGTTGAGCCTGCATGCGGAATCTGAGAGGGCCCTTGGGAAGCGATTTGAGTGCCACTTGGAAAATGTTCTGAGGGGGATGGAGTGTGGCCAGCACACCACTCCCATCCACTCTAAGATGTCCAGGCCCTACAGCAACCGGGGTAAGAAAAGCATATTAAATAGTCAATATTTGAAAAGCAATGGAGACTAGGAGGAGATGAGTAAATTCCCAACGATATTGGGTCTTGGGCTAAGAAATGGAGAAAAGCAAAACAAAGCCGCAAACAAATCACATCGTTTAAAATGTTCAACATATATTTGTACATTGATTTATCTTGACACAAAGCCTTTTTGCAATAGCCACCATTTAAAAAAGACAGTTTATTCAACAACTGGAAATTCTTTGTGCATCTCTCTCTTATAGACAAAAATGTACAGAAACAATCAGAAAGACTTTACAATATACAACTGTAACAAACAAGCACAAAGTTACTATTTTTTAAAATTATTTTTGCATTCCCCTTGAATTCTCCCCACTGAATGAACATGTCTGCATACCTGTGAGAATTTGAAATCTTTAAATCTGAGTATTGGGGGTAAAAAATTAAAAACACCTGATGAAGAGAATTTTTCTGACAGGACAAAATTGGAAAAAGATGTCTTTCGCTAAAAGTAATGCCTGTTCTTCATAAATACAGACATTTAATGAAAACCTTTGGTTCAGACCCTTAGTTAAAAAGTGTTGCACCAGAAAATGTCTAGTGTCAGAGTAATGTTTTTACATTACTTCTATATCCAAATTCTAGTAGAATTTATTAATGTCAATGCAAATTACCTTGGGCCTGGCTATCTTACAGCGGCAGTGCAAAACATTTTTTATTTGGGAAAGCATTTGGGAGGCAGGGATGGGGGGGGGTTGTTTGGGGTTTCGGNTGGGGGTATGAGGGGAGGCTGTTTTTTATATTAATTTTAACGCTTTTAACTTTTCTTTTTCGGGTGGATTGTGAGCCTTGTGGGAAGGGCGGCATATAAATTCAAAATTAAATAAATAAATAAATATGATATTCCTAGCCAAGGCCAAAAAGAAATAAAATGCCTCCAGCTTTTATACACAATTTCTAATGTAATTTTATTTTGTCGCATGCAAAATGAAGTTTCAGCCCCTTTTTGCTTTTCCGTATGACAGCTGTGAAAAATTCAGTGGGAGATGGGCTCTGACTAGGGCTGCACTAAATAGGTGCTCCGAGTTCTCACGAGGATTTTTGAGGCTTCGAGTACCGGGACCGAGTCCTCGGGCGTCACTCTGAATGTTTTCTGAGGACTTGGACATTGGAACTCAGACCCTCAGAGAATACTTGGAAATTCTGAGGACGGGGGCTGAGGAAGAGGGGGTGTGGGCCTAGCAGGGATTGAGGTGGTAGAGTATTCATCCTCTGGAGGGGCTCTGGCGACATGTGGATTCCTCCTGACCGAGTAAGTTTGAAAAAGAAAAAACCTGGGCATGCTCAGAAGGTCCGAATGATCATGCTCAGAGCTTTCCAAAATGGCGCCCGCAGCATGCTGACAATTCTAGCAATATACTGAGGTGCCATTAAAATAACCAACATAAATCAATGCTTTTATCCTGTTCCCAACCTGTTAGATCTCTCTTTCCCTCCCCTACTGCTCAGAAAAAGAAGTAGACTTTACAACATGCCAGGAAACCTAAGAAATGCATGGTACACTGGTATTTTTAGTGTTGGCAATAACTTGCTTCTGGAGCAAAGGAACGCCATCAAACATACTACTAAGACTGTGTTCTTTTAAAGGAACATTATGGGTGAGGCTACACGAGGCAGGGAGGGGCGGCTACCATACCTTGGGGCACACGAGCCACACAATGCAGTGACTCGTGTGGCTGGTGTCAGCCAGATGTTCCCCCTGCCCCGGGGTGAGGCGAATGGCTGCCTGTTATGCGACGCCCTCATAAAAATTCTGAGGATGCTTCACGGGGCAGCCTTACCCCACATGGATTAAAGCTGCCTAGGGAGGGGAAACGTGTGTGGCTGGGTCCCTTTTGCCCACCATGAAGTGAACTCCACAGCGGGGCTGTGAGTGATGGGTGCTGGCACCCGTTGTGCACAATACATCTTGGCTGGGGGTAGTCTCTCACTCCAGCCGGGCTGATTGGCGGGAGCCCAGAGGTGCATGCATGCGTCCCTCTCCCCACCCAGGGCCGGCCCCAGGCATGTGCCACATTTGCGGCCGCACATGGCCCCGCAGCCTGGCTGGGCAGCAGGCTGCAGCCAGCTTCTCCCCCAATAAGTTCTTCTGCCTCCCCTCCCTGGCTCCAGACCCCATCCTTCACCTGCCTCTCCCTCCTAGGAGCGCTGCAGCAGCGGGGATACCAGATCGGACGGGGAGATAACGCTGTTTGTTTACAAACAGCTCCTCCCCATGTGCTGATCAGAAGGTTGCTACCTTGTAAAGAAGGTTCTTCGAGATTGCTCCCAACATTCTCACAACTTGGTTGTGCATGCATTGCTCACCCTATTCAAATAATAGACCACGTGATGGTCTCGAGCTCCTCTAGTATAAAAAGCACTGACTCTCCCTCTCAGAATGACAGTTCCTTACAACCCTTTCTAGAAATATAAGAAAAGAATTCCATGCAGGGCTGGAAGGGTGGGTGTTGTGAAAATGTTTGGAGCCATCTCAAAGAATCTTGTTTACAAGATAGCAACCTTCTGTTCTTCTTCGAGTGGCTCCTCACATGATATTTTTACATGGCTCCGCTGGGTGGGGAGTCCATGGGTGCACCAATGCATGGACAGGGTATGCACACGGTTGCACATGCATCCCCACTCACCCACACTCACATAGTAACCACCGTTTCCCCTGGTTGCTCCTTGCATGGGGATGAGTGGGTGTGTGTGTGTGAATGGGGATGCGTGTTAGGCGGGCACGCACGTACCCCCACTCACCATGGGCGTGTGCACCACGTCATTCACACGGGGCTCCCCCACCCATGAACACACAGAAAACTACGTGTTCATGGCTGGGAGAGGCCCGTGTAACAAGGGCCATATTCTCACAACTGTCTTATTTATACACTAACTTAAGTAGGAATTTAGGATGTAAAGCAATATCTATTCTGTCTTGGAAAATAAATCTGCAAATATGGTTCCGAGATTATTATGGCTGCTATTTCACTAACTCTTCTTAATGAAGTTATTGCTAACAGGAATACTGTCTTTAAACCCTCACCCCATAACCAGTTCATTTGCGCCCCCCATATAATCAATTCACGCTGCCCCGGGGGCACAAATTAAATGGTTATGGGTGGGGGCAGTGTGACGTGATTATATGAGGGCGGGGGCACAAATGAACTGGTTATGTGGTGGGGGCAGCATGAACTGATTATGGGGGCACAACTGAACTGGTTATATGTCTCTTTTCATGGCATAATGCGCTTAATTAGCTAGCTGCATTTTGGGTGTCTGGTGTGTTTGATAGCAGCACCTCTGGACCGGTCGCATCGCATGTGTGCACAAGGCACAGGTGGCACCGGCAGCAAGAAGAAACAGGCCCTGGAGGCCAGACTGGCTAAGCTCACCCCCTCTTCCAGTAAGGCAGTGCGCAGTCAGTCTCTCTGTGCCTGCCTCACTGCCCGCCCAGCTGTCCCTGCAGTGGAACCACTCCTGGGGAGTGGTGGTAGACGCTCGGCTGGAGAGGTGGAGGGGGGGAAGCATTGGGAGGCTGTGTTCTCCATGGTTGTTTGGAGTGGTGGAGAATGGGAATCCTTCCTGTCCAGAAGGAGTAAGTTCTATGTATTTGTATAATTAGGTGGGGCCTAATTAAACAAATTAGGCCCCGCACCAAGACTTCGCACATGGCCTCACAAACCCTGGGGCTAGC
The DNA here is from genome assembly GCA_003113815.1 of Sphenodon punctatus. Lineage (NCBI taxonomy): Eukaryota > Metazoa > Chordata > Lepidosauria > Sphenodontia > Sphenodontidae > Sphenodon > Sphenodon punctatus. Next base: position 3,913,470 of record QEPC01006240.1, read on the forward strand.
CCTGTCCCCACCTCAACAAACAGCTGATTGGAGGAAGGGAACATATGTGGGCGCGCCTTTGGGCTCCCCCTCTCCCAAAACAGCCATTTGTCAGGTGGATGGGAGGGGGAGGGAGGGGAGTCTGTGCTCTTCTCAGACTCCCCTCTTCCCCGAACCACCTGACTGACAGCTGATTGGCGAGGGGGAACCTGGGAAGAGGGTTCACACTTAGGCGGGAGGGGGAGAGTGGAACCTCCTCGCCCCCTCCCCAACAGTGAAATGGGCAGTGGGCCTGATCTTGCGTCTCTGCAGGAGTTGGAGCCTCCAGGCCACAGCCGTGGCTCCCATAGGGACCATTCTGCCAGGCCTCCCTGCAACTGTGTGGCCAGCTCCCCACGTTTGCTCACGACAGGGCTGTGCAGGGATAGGGTCCACGTCGCTTGTGTAGCCTCACCCAAAGTGAGATATTTTGATGCAGTATTTGAGTCAACATAAGGAAAAATTAATAGGAATAAATGTAGAACTGAATTTTATATTTTTCAACCCCTAAATTTTTCTGTATAGCAATATTTCATAGTTGTCAAGTGGAAAATATGTAGCACATTTTGCTCTTATCTCATTCAGACTAATTTAGATCCCAAGTAACTCCACTACAGTCAATGGAATTTTATAACTGATACCTGAATTTGACCTTTTCTCATTAAGCATAATCATAGCTGGTGTGGTGACTTTCAGCAGGAGGACAGATGCATTCTTTTGTTACCCAAAAATATCTGTTTGCAAATTGTAAGCTGCCCTGAGGAGGGGCAGGGTAGCAAAACTCTAAAAATAAATAAATAAATAAATAAATAAATAAATCCAATTATAAGGTTTCTGTGGTGAATGAGCCATTATAAACTAGCATGGAAAAGCTAGGACAAATGGCAGTTTCTTTTTGAAATACATTATGGTTTGCTTCCAGATTGAAGCAATCTGCATCAATGCATAATAACCTTTTAATTTAGAAAATGTTTTCTTTTTTCTTTCCATATATCAGCAAAAATGATTAGGGAGTAGAAAAAGGAGCTAATGTGCTCACCTAACAAAAAGACTACTCCTAGGTGTTAGTGGTTACCATGAGAGTCTGCTTCAAGCCAGATGGAAACATTCTACATGTAAATGAAATATTTCAAAATATACTTCATTAAGCATCTGATGAGTCCATTGCCATTTAATCTGATTTTATAAAAAGACATATTTGTCAATGTTAGTCTTATGACATTCAGTTATGAACACATTTGAAAACAAAATATTTTAAAGCGTTACTGTATTGTACAAATTAGTCTGAAATAAGAGGAAGAAACATACTTAGAAGGTACTCACACTAATACTTATAAACAAACATCACCGTTTTCTGAGGTGTGTGGACCATCATGTTACTGTTCTGAATGGTAGCTTCAGTGTAAGGTATCATGCCTTCTAAAATCCATACATACAGCATAAATAATACTTATATTTCTATGCACTTCAGATGCCTCTGAGATATATAATGCATTGTTTAGAAATTTTTTTTTAACTTGTTGCAGATCATCTCATACAACTGACTCAAAGGCATTCTCCTCTACCAATCCGTACTGAACCAGACCAATTCACCCCAAACCGAATCAGACAGATCCAGACTAAACCATACATTCTTCCCAAACCAAATTGGACATCCATAGCAAACCAGTCTGATTATCACCCAAACCGAACCAGACTGATCCTTACTGAACCAGGCTGAACGTATCTTCTGTTGGAGCAGGCTGCATATTCAACCCAGTGGATGAGGACCAGAGCTGCAAAATCCAACAGATATAACAATGGGTGTTAACAGATGTCACTAGGATGATTGTTCCACCAGGGGATGGGGAGAACTTCCCCCAGCTGGGAACGCTATGGCTACGTGAACAAAAATTCCTGTGGCCTCCCCTGGCTGGGGAGAGACAGCAGGGGGTCGGGGAATGACGTGCAGCCACTAGTTCCCGATGTTGCCCCTCCCCCCAATACGGACAGTCATGGCTGCCTATTACAGGCAGCCATGGCTTGCCACTATGGCAACCCTCCCACACCAGGATAAGCCAGGGCTGGAAACACATGTTCCTGCCTGGCTTGCCTGCTCTGCCCCAGCCAGGTGGTAGCCAGACATGGACATTTCCCACCCAACTCCTACCCGGCCAGGGTAGGAACTGGTCCTACATCTTGTGGGCCGCAAACAGATGGGCCACCATTACGCTGTCCCAGCTGGGCTGAATTGGACTTAACTGGGCCAGCAACACGTATGTTTTTGCCCATTATGTTTGAATATTCCTCTGAACTCTATCTGAGAGCTGACTGGGGTTTAAACTCAAGTCCAGGATGGAAGAGCTGACTGGCAGAGGCCAGGACAATGCAGAGTGCCAGTGAGAGGGACTGAGCCTAGGAAAGGTACTGATGAAGCTAAGGGAGAAGGCAGGAGCCTATTTGGGGGGCTGGTCACAACATCTCAAAAGAAAGGTGAAGGGACTTAATAATAATTAATAATTATTTTTATAGCTCCCCCTGCCTACATGGCACTCTGAGTGTTTCACGCATAAAGTAAAAACAAAACAATGTAAACAATTTAAAACAAAGTAATTTAAAATATATATAAAAACTTGAAATAGGGGAAGGAAAAGGGGAGGACAAAATATATTAAAGGGACCTACAGGTGCTTTTTGAAGGTAAGGAGGGAGGAACTGAGATGAACAACCCGGGGGGAGCGGGGGGAGAGTGTTCCACACCAAGGGGCCCGCCACAGGAAAAATCTGATGCCCGCTGACTTAAGATTTGATGGTGAAACCCTCAAACTGCGGGGGGCTCCTGAGCGCAGATACCCACCGTTGTGAGGCTCCAGAAGAAGTTCTCGAATATTGCAAAGTCTAAACTTTCAGGGCCCTGAAAACCAACAGCGCAATCTTAAACTCGATCTGTTGATCCACAGACAGCCTATGCAGAGAATGCAGGGAAGGCATAATATGGTCACGGCTGCCTAAACCAGTAAGCAACCATGCTGCCGCGTTCTGAACAAGCTGCAGGTGACAAATAAGCATTATCTGTAGCCCGTACAAGGGGGAATTACAAAAATCAAGCCTCGTAGTCACCAGGGCCTGGGTCACTGTGGCAAGGTCAACCTGGGATAAATAAGGATGTAACTTACGCAAATTGTGTAGTTGAAAAAAGCATTTCTGCATCATGTCAGATGCCTGAGTTTTCATGGACAGAGTGTGGTCGAAAATGACGCTCAAGTTCTTTACTTGGCCCACTACCTCTAACTGGACCTCCATCCACATTCAGGGGCCCGAGAGAGGCAAGGGCATCCTCATATCGGCTGCCCCTTCCCACCAACATCATCTCAGTCTTCCCCGGATTGAGCACGAGATAACTCTGATGCATCCAGATGGCCCTAGTTGGCAGGGCTCACAGGGTAAGAGATATAAATCCCCGTGCTTCATCATGAAATCTCTAAAGGGTTGCATGTATACGTTGAACTACATGGCGAAAGAACAGAACCTTGAGGAATGCCGCAATTCAGGCCCTCGGGAATGATGCATATCCATCCATCACCACCAACTGGCTCCTCCCTTACAGGTATGATTGACACCACTGATCAGCAGCTTCCATCACACCAGCCGGCAACCCATGGTCAATTTATCAAATGCTATTGTAAGGTCCAGCATGATCAAAATGGTCAGCTGTCCTCAATCTACAATCATCAGCAGATCGTTCAACACCCTTTATATTAAGTATTTGAAAGGAACATTTTGGCGTGGTTGGACTATCACACTATAAATACATAAATGAGCACTTGGTGACAGAAAAGGTGCTGGAGTGGCATGGATCATTAGGCCCTGATACAGAAAATATGGTGCCAAGGCATTTGGTTACAGCCATAAACACCGCATGCATTTTTTCCTACAACCATACTTGTTTGAAATCCATATGGCTGAAAGCCACTCATGCTGGGCCCAATTCTGCCCTGCCCCGTAGCGAGGCCCGCCTGCACCGGTGAGTGGCAGGCGTGGTTGCCATCCCCACATGCCCACGTCATGGCCAGGGGCAGGATGGTGGTCAGGCCAGGGGATGGTGGGTGGGGCAGGATCAGGTGCCAGCGTGTGTGGCCAGCACTTCAGCCTGCCTGGGACATGGCAGGGTGTCTGACAGTGGCCCACTTGCCCTGTTTCCCCATGGGGGTGGACCATGCGCCCTGCTCTCCTCACTTGCCCTGAAATGTGGTGGCTGCAATTGCCTGCCCCAGGATGGGCGGGGATTGGACCCACCTGAGCTCGTGTGGCTGTACCCAATGATGTTGCAACAATGCAAATATTGCAACGGCAACAAAAACTAATTCAGATATTTGTTTGTGGGAATGATTATGTGAATGACTTTGTGAATATGAAATGTCATATTCATTTCTGCCTTAATTACTTTAACAAAATAACACTTAGGAGACAGCTATTCATATTCAGCACTGATTCATTTTTAAATAAGACCTCTTGTTAGAATTTGTATTATGTGACCTTCCTTTTGGCCTAACACTAGAGAAAGAAATACTAGCTGAGTTCAAATCCTACTAATCTTGCCCAACCAGAGTGACAAGGTGAGCAGTGCGAGTAGGCAACTGGGGGTGGGGGTGGTCACCTTTTTTGACCCTACCCCAACCCAGGAGACCTGCCCCTGCAAGACCCACCCCTAATTCTGAGGACTTTCCCCCCCTGGACTCGCCATTCCAGTGGTTCCAGCAGAACCCTGTGAAACAGCTGAAGTGGTCGATCCAGCACAGGGTCCTCCTACAGAAGTAGTGGCTCAAACTGGAGTGCCTTCCTGGAGTTCCCTCTACTTAGAAAGAAGAAGAGAGGCAAGGAATCTGCTTGTCTCAGCACTGCCAGAAATCATGGGGAGGCACCTCTTACCTTCCCTCTCCATGGATTGCCTATGCAGACTGGCCTCCACTGCATGCACCTTTTCAATTACACAAAAATCCTCAAAATGGGGATTAAATGAAGCTAAAATCACACCTAGACCTTATGTTGGCCCCCTGCATGGGGCATTGAAGTAGGATGACTCATAAAAGTTAGACTATCAACAGTCAGTGAAGCTTAAATACTAGCCAGGCAGTAGTTGTTCTTATCCAAATGGTTTCAAGTTGCTGTATGGTTTTCAACAATTCTTACAAATATTTTCATTTACAAGATGCTGTTTTCTTTCCATATTGGTGTAAACAGGTGTCATATAGTTTATCTTTTCTTGCAATGAACAAACATAAGTTGGGCCATAGAGTCTTAGGATATATACACAACCAGGGTTCAACAACTGAAACAGGATTGCCTTCCAGTAGCTTAGATATTTAGTTCTAAGGTGGAGTAACATCATCTCTTTCAGGAACAAGACTGCCCATTTTCACAACCAGAACTATCAATAGAGAGAGGACCTTAAGAATATTCATCCACTGATGTGTAAGGTGAGCCGATGAAACTCGATGCTGTAGAGGCAGATTTGGAATTCCTGCGTGAACAGCCATTGGAGCTTGCGTCTCTTGAAGAAGCTCTTTTCTTTCGGCTGGACTTGGCATTTTCTCCATCACTGGGATCAAACACTACTGTCATGCTGGATTCCATTCTGGAAACAGTGTACAAACTACTTTGCCTGGTAGGATGAAACCTGGCTACCTTGAGCTCCAGCTCATCATAGCTGGACACTTCGATGAAAGGACACCATCGGAATGCTCTCTTGAACCCTGCTCGGAATCTGAGAATAAAGACATGCAGTGGAAAAATAATCATTGATGAATACATGATTAACCAAAAAATAAACCGTTATCAGAAACTTTTACCATCTGCCCTGCTGATAAGACACATACCTTGGAGACATGTTTTGTAAAAAAAAATCTAACGTTTGCTCAACCTATTGGCACTGATTAGGGCTATAACTCAGCCTTTGGAAAACTTTGGAATTCCGTGAAGATTACGTATTTGGGTCTGAAAGGCCTAAGTCCAAAGTTATGAGGACCAAGGCAGTTCTTCAGAAAACTTAGGAAAATTTCAGATGCCGCTGCACGCGTGTGGGGCTGGTGGACAATTGAGCTTTTTCTGGAAATGAAACTTAGTACCATATTTGGTAGGTGGGAGATATGGGAGGGGACAGTTTAGTGATGATAAGTCAGGCGGCAAGTTTTAATTGGCTGTCCAAGCCAGATGGCAAGCTTTTGATTGGCTGGCAGGGCAAAATAAAAACGGCTGCAGTCATTTTGTCCATTATCTTTGGTGAATTTGGTCTGAGGATCACAGACCTAGGGAGCTAGAATTTGCATAAAAGAAGTTGTAAAAAAATAAATTCTGCTGTATTCCATTATTTTGTATTGCCTGGATACCTAGCTCTGCTATTTCTACATTTTAAAATCAATTTGTCTGGTCCTAAAGTCAATGTTGTTACTTAATTTGGGAAAGAGATGAATCAATGAAACAATTAGAATAATCTCTTCTGAAAGAGGAGTCAGTAATGACATATGGATTTGTAGGCCACATGCTTTGCATTGCACTGCATCAACTCTGAAGAAAGACAGCTAGAGAATGATTTTTGAGTCATTTGTTTATCCACACAAATGCAGGTTACTCAAATGCAGACACCAGATGTTTCTAGAAACAGGGGTTGTAGTGGTTACAGTCATGCTCCATAAATCTCCCCAAAGATGTACTGAGAAAATGCATTAAAGCTCAGGGCAGTAGGAGTTATATAAGGGACAGCTGAGACATCCTCAGCTGGATTTCAACTGATAATACAAGATGTGTCTGCAGTTGGTATAAGGGTTATATCCCCAAACTATGGAACAGGTCATCTTTTATTTTAGTTTTCATCTTAGTCCACTTTTAGACGAGCAGGCCGATCTAGTGCATTGAAACATCCACTTTGAGAAAAGATGCATTTAGACACATCGGATGTTGCTGGCTGTCACTGGAATCATGGCTCATACATTATTTTTAAAAGTGCATTTGAAAGACCTCAATATCGTGATTCCAATTATGGCCGGTGATTTTCGGTGTGTCTAAATGTCCCCTGCGTAACTTTTCTCAAAGCGCGTTTTTCAACGCGCTACATCGGCCCGCTCATCTAAAAGCAGCCTTATATAGATATAGGGAAACTTTCTGCTAATATAAAGTATAGCCTACCATGAGGTAGTTTCTGGATCTGGATCTAGAATGGCTATTTTATATTCTCAAAACCCTGTACATTCTGCTATAGAATCAATTGGTTAATCAGACAAGTATCTTTTTACTGATCTTCATATTCAACTGAAAGAAATATCCACAGTAAATGAAGCACCTGCCAAATTAACTCTATTCATCTTGTTTTGGGGGAAAGCAGATACAAACTTCTCTTTGTCCCTGGTTTGTACAGACGTGTGTGCATACGTATGTAACTGCCCCTTACTGGGCAACCCCAGTAGCCTGGAGTTGTGGGTTTTCTTATCTTGCAAACTTTTAAACAGATTTTGCCTGTTAAAATGTCATAGTAAAGATCCAAAAGTTTCTCCACTCCAAGTCTCTGTTTTTGCACTTGTAACATTGATACAAAAAAATGCTAGAATGGAAAATTTTAGAAAGGTTTGGAAATGCTCATCATTCTTGGTTGGAGAATGGGTGGTGGCTTGACGTCTCCCTTGGGAGCTCCCTGGTGGTGTCCCACAGGGTTTCATCTTGTCCTCGCTCCTGTTCAATGTGTATCTGAGGCCCGTGGCTGAAATTCTATAGAGTTTTCGAGTTAGGTGCCATCAGCATGCTGATAATACCCAACTCTGTCTCTTTCACTTTCCTCTAAGTGCAGTGCTTACCCTGTGCCTGGCTACTGTTGGGGACTAGATGCGGATGAGCTGACTGAAGATGAATCCAGATAAGACTGAAGTGATGATGGTTGGCCAACCTTGTGACTTGGGAGACATAGGGACCCCTGTTATTGATGGGATCCAGCCTTCTTTGGTCACTCAGGTTTGCAGTCTTGGGGTGCTCTTTGATCCATTGCTGCACCTGGATTGCCAGGTAGTGGTGGTGGCCAGGAACACTTTTCACCAATTACATCTGGTAAGAAGGTTGCAACCTCTTTTTAAAAAGTCAGATTCAGATTTGGCCACCATTGTCCAAGCCTTCATAACCTCAAGGCTAGACTACTGCAATGCGCTCTATGTGGGGCTGCCCTTGATGACTGTTTGGAAGCTGCAGTTGCAGAATGCGGCGGCCCATTTTCTCTCGGGGATGGATCACTGAGAGCACATTACACCAGTGCTCCAATAGCTTTCTGAACACAATTCAAGATGCTGGTTTTGATCTTTAAAGCCCTAAAAGGCTTGGGCCGCAGTTATCTGAAAGACCGCCTCCTCCCTTAAGTTCCATTGCAGCCTCTAAGGTCAACCCAAGAGCATCCTCTTGCAGGCATCATCTGCCTGTGAATTTTCTACAGCAAGAGCAAGCAGAGTGGTGTTCTAGGTGGCTGCCTCATGATTATGAAATACCCTCCCCTTGGGGGTTTGTCTAAGCCTCAGCCTGCTCATCTTTCGGAAATGACGCAAGACCTTTTTTTTTTTGGCCAGGCATTTGGCAGGCAAGGATAGGATTGGGTGGGGGTTAGGGAAAGATTGTTGGGGGGGGTTGAAGTTTTTTTTTTTAAAGATACTTTTATTGATTGTAAGATGCCCTGAGCCATAATGGGAAGGGCGGCATGTACATTTGATTAAATAAATAAATAATGGCTAAGGCTGTTAGCCTGTGGGCTTCAATGTGACTACTCCAGAGTAAGTAATTTGTGGATTGAGGCCTAAATACACAGGAAATGCTTGCCACATATGTTTTCTTGCAAAGGTTCTATAAAGTACTGTGTGCATAAAAGTGAGATGTAGTACTGTTTCAAACACAGAATTGAAGCTTAGGCTAAATGCATTGTATACGTGAGAGCAATAGATAGAAAGACTTGAGAGGGAAAAAATACATGATATGCTAAGGGAAACAGTGTTTCCCAAAATGTTTAGATGCTTTTTGTGTTTTACTTTTAATAAACTTTTGGTTTGGAAGAGTGAAGTTTGCCTTCGGAGGGAATTTGGGTCAACAATTGGACTCTGTTGTCTCCCCTGGATCAATTTATGCACCAAAAGATTCAGACACTTGGAAACACTGCTTGCTTGCTGAAATTCTAGCACGACAACTTTATTGAGCTCCTGCTCTCTGAGGATGAAAACAGACATGCACCGTAACTCAGCTTTAACACCACTTTAACATTTCTTATGCATGTTTCGGGGCTGCACAGGGCACCAATACAGCCCTGCAACTTGCATAAGAAATGTTAAAGTGGTGTTAAAGTGGAGTTACATGCATGTCTGTTTCCACCTCAAACATAACATTCACATGGACAAACTATCTTTCTAATAATCCACCACTAGCTGGCAATGTTCAGGGAAAACCGAGTATGAGGCAACTGTGAACATAATAATTGCATGGATAATACTACAGACTCTTTTGTGTCTCACTTAAGGAAATTGAGGCACAAATTGAGGGAAGGCTTCCAGGAAGTAGTGATTGTGCAGTTATAGACAAATCACTATCAGATATGGGCATATGAACATAAAGTAGTTACTCACAATCTCATGATTGTCTTTGAAATTCTTTGAAGGAACTGACCTGGTTGATGGAGGTGGGGAAGGGAGCTGATATTGGAGCACAGCTCATGCTTACTTTTCCTGTGGTGATGATGATGTGTGAACGGAGTTTGCAAGGCACGCAAATGGGGTTGCTCAGCACAAATTTCCTTCACAATTCCCTTCAACATAACACTTGCCATAGTGAGAGCCAGTGTGGGCTGAGCTATATGTCAGCCCCTCCCCTGCAGTAGGAGAGTGCACGGGAAGGTGGTTGCAGAATTCTGCCACTGGGACATGGTGATGTTTTAAATCCACTTTTTGCAGGTCATCATTATTGTCAATCCAGGTAAAAAGAAGCGTGACACCAAGATTAACCACGGATGTAATCATAACATTATGAATGGCCATATGTTGAGAGAAATGTTGAGAACCTTTCTCTCAAGGCAGAGGATGGTGTTGTGTAGAAATTCAGACAAAGTTTGGCCTCCTCTTCTTAAATGAGATTGCAACTGACAGATGTTTGATAATCAGTATGCCAAATGATGGCATCATATTCATTAGACTCCTGCAATCATTAAAAATGTTTTGCATAAATATTGTAGCAATTACATCCACCACTTGACACACTTTCAAAAGAGATTTCAAAATAACCTTAAGAAAAAGTTACTCGATATTGAATTATACAATGATTTAATTTTAAAGAGGCTTTGATTCAGTAATCCAAAAGAAAACACTGAAAATGAGCATAATGGGAAAAAGGTGTGACGCTGGGGAAGCTGAAAGTTGTGTGGGAGTGGAGTGGATTTCCGCGGTTGTGGTTGCTGTTCTCATGCCAGATGCTGTGTAAGCTGGAGGATGGGTGCTGTGGTGAAACCCCCCGAGTCAGAGTGTGGACTGTTGTCACGTGCGGGAGATGATCCGGGAGGCATTAGAACCATGCCCTTGAATACTGCCGGGTCCTTTAAAAAGTGAGCGCCTGCCTATGGCTGGTGTGTGATGCTGGGGGAGCTGAAAGCGGTGTGGGAGTGGAGTTGATTGCTGTGGTTGTGGTTGCTGTCCCCTGGCCAGGTGCCGTGTAAGCTGGAGGACAGGTGCTGTGGTGAAACCCCCAGAGTCGGAGTGTGGACCGTGGTCACGTGTGGGAGATGATCCAGGAGGCGTTAGAACCCCGCCCCTAAATACTGCCGGGCCCTTTAAAAAGCGAGTGCCTGCCTCCGTAGGTGCGCGTCGTGGTCAGCGCACCGAAGGGCTGTGCGCACAACAGTGCGCCCTTGTGCGCACAACCTTTGACGCCGGACGTCGCTGGACTCCCACGGAGATTTTTTCTATGACCTGCTCCAAGTCGGGTTGTTTTTTTTTGCTAATTGGTTACAATTTTAGTGACCGGGGGCTGTGGACAACTTTGTCATGTCATGCAGGAAGAGGTCGGCTAAGGAAGGAGTTGTAGACCCCCGCAGGAGAAGCAGAGAAGGTTAGAACCCTTTCTTATGGGTCCTCCAACTACTTCCTTGACTTGTGGCTCCCCTGTTCTCCAGATATCTCGGGTTCCAATCTCTACGAGTCTCTTGGGAATCCTGGGAGGAGACACCTGGAAAGCTGTCTCTCATACCCCCCTGGAACCCTGCCCTCTGGAGGTCGATAGTGGGTCTGCCGATGGGTGGGGCTATTGGAAGAGGGGACCTACGGATTCGACTATGAAGACCCATGGGACATTAATGGTTGATCAGTGTTTTTTGATCCACCGGACACTTTTGTTAATTTTGTCGCATCTTAAGACTATCACAGACAATGTAGATAAAACCTGTGGTTTGCTATCTAAATGTGTTCCGGAGGACCTTGGACCCTCTGTAGGGCGTGTTCAGAAGCCAGGTGGTGGGGTTAAAGCGGGAGAAAATAATAGGGTGGATTTTGCACCTAAGGCCACAGGTCTGGCTCATATTACAAGGTCCCTTTGCATGGCTAATGATGGTACTTGCCCTAGGGGACAGCCTGAGAGTTCTTTTCTAGCCCCATGTAGGGAGGCTATTGCCTTTACTATTTTCCCCCAATTAGATGGGTTTTTTCCACTTTGGAATACTGTTGAGTTGGTTGCTATGCACCTATCTTCCTTGACAGAGGGGTCCTTTGGCCCTGGGGATATTACAACTTTTAGAATAATTTACCATGGGCCAAGTAGATTTCAGTGTGTTATTTCCTAGAGTTGGGAAGAAGAAAGGCGGTACCTTTATCCCGGGTGATTGCCCTAGGGAGCAGGTGCCTCTGGTGGCCCCCCCTCGTGGGGTGGGCACCGTGGACCTGACCTCTCCCTCCCCAGTAGGGAGGTTTAGGCCATCTGTAGTAACTGTGGAAACTAGTATGGATGCTGGAGAAGGGAATCAGATGGTTAATCACGAGGGTCATCTTGAAGACCCAGGGAGGCCCGATGAATTGGTAGACCCCGATATGGACTTGGTCGATAGTACCCCCCTGGCGGCTACTCCGTTGGGCCTTGGTGAATGGCTTACTGTCCAGCAGGATCTTTCTAGGGGGGATAAATTAAACAGGAACCATTTTGCTGTATTTGTTTCCCCCACAATTTGTGTTCTTTCTGGGGAAAATGAGGGTAGTTTTACCTTGGTGGATGGGGTTTCAAAGCCAGGGGAGGAGTATGTGGCCACTCTGGGGGCAAGCAATGGAGCCCTTATGAGTGCCCAATGGGAAGCCAGTAGGTATCTTGAGCCTTGGGAGAATGGTGAACTAAGTCCGGCGAAGCCTGGTAAGCAGGGGGTTGATCCAAAGGATGGGGGGTGGGAAGGAGATTATTTGGGAGAATCCCCCCTCCTTTGCCTTTGGCTCTAGGGTTCTGGATAATCAGGGAGATATATTCGCCTTTCAGGGATGTCAGCCACAGATGAAATTAACATTAGTAGAAAGAAATATGGGGAACCCTGATCCCGCTGGTATGAAGACAGCAGACTTTGATCAAGGAGATATTTTGCTGCCATGTATGGGTGATAAACCCCAGGGGGAAGGGGTGCCAGAATGATGTTTTCCCGAGATCAGGGTAACTTCTTGGAATATAGCAGGTTGGAGGGCTAAGGCAATGGACAGGGAAGTTTCCTCTTTTCTTATAATGAATGATATAATATGTTTACAAGAGACTTGGCACCAGGGCCCACTGTCTTTGCCGGGGTTTGATGCTTTTACTTTGGATGCTGTATCCACTGGGGGAAAGGGTCATTCTAGTGGTGGTTGTTGTTGTTTTGTTTCCTCGCATCTATCAGCTAAATACTCCCCATTACCAGGGAATCAAACCCTCGTTTGTGGTACACTGATGTTATTTCCTTTAGGTGTTTTGGCCTTGCTTAATGTATATGCTCCCCCTTATTTATCACATTATTATAAAGATTCCTGTTGGGATGAATTGTCAGACCTCATAGAATCTATTGAAAGTTCTTATCTGGAGGCCCGGATTCTTCTCCTGGGAAATTTCAATGCCCGTCTTGGGGAAACGGACCAGGCCCTGTTCTATTTAGGGGGATTTGGTGTTTTGGATGAGTCCCTTTGGCCAGATAGGAGTTCTAAGGACAGGGTTATTAATAAGAACGGTCTTCTCCTGGCGGAGGTGTTGGCAAGGGCAGACCTGGTTATGTTGAATGGTAGGTCCCCCCAGGATTGCCCAGCGGAATTGACCTTTATATCCTCGCAGGGGTGCAGTGTGATTGATCTGGCCATTGTGTCAGGAACTCTTTTCCCCCTGGTGAGTTGTTTTAAGGTAGGTTTTCACATGGGCAGTGATCATCTTCTGATTGAACTGAGATTGCGGAGAGAGGGCTTGCGGAAGGTGGGGGAGCTGCATATTTATAATTTGGTCCCTCACAATATTGTAGGGGGTACTCGCAGAGGCAAATGGAATCAGAAGGTAGTAACTCAGATTCAGAATTTTTTAGCCTCTCTGGAGGGAATTAGCAGTCAGTATAAAATGGAGATAGCACAGGATATGGAGGAGCTTTTGGCAGGGTATCAGGATATAGTAGAGGAGATGAAGTCCTTTATTAAGCCAGAGAAAGTGGATAAGTCATGTAGGGTTAGAGTCCAGTCACATCCCTGGTATGATGTGGAATGTCTTCAGATGCGGAAGTTATTAAGGCTTAAGTATCACCAATTCAGGAAAGGATACTCTAATTCGGAGTTATTGTTATTTACCCAAATGAGGGCTAAGTACAAGGCTCTGATATTGGGTAAAAAGAAGGAGTACTATCTCCAGCAATGGGAGGAGATTGAAAGTGCAGCTAAAAGAAATTACTCTGGCTGCTTTTGGAAGTTAATAAGGGGTTGTGGTAAAGAAAGGAAGGAAAGTAGTAATACATTATCTGCAGTAAGGTGGGAAGCGCATTTTTCTGATATGTATATGTTGGACCCAGCCCCTACCACTTCGCTTATAGTTCTCAGTGATCTACCAAGCTGGGCGCCTGTGTTACCTGAGGAGGTCGCTGAGATAATTGAGGGTTTAAAGTCAGGGAAGGCACCGGGACTAGATGGTCTCCCTGCTGAACTCTTTAAAACAGATGTGGCCTGGTGGGCCTCAGTGTTTGCCGAACTTTTTATCGGGATAAATTTTACAGGGGAGCTTCCGGATACCTAGGAGCAGGCGGAGGTAGTCCCTATATATAAGAAGGGCTCACCGGAAGAACCAGGAAATATTAGGCCAATTAGCCTTTTAGGCATTGGCGCTAAAATTTATGCCAGATATCTGCCAAATAAACTAGAAAAGTAGTTGCAGGAGGAGGAACTTTTAAGAGAGGAACAGAATGGATTCAGGTCAGGCCATTCTACAGTAGACCACTGTTTGGTCCTGAGTCATTTAGTTAGTAAGTACTACCGCACGACAGGCCTTTATGCAGCATTCATAGATTTAAGAGCTGCTTTTGACCTGGTGTCCAGAAGTCGTCTTTGGGAAAAACTGTCTGAGACATCTATAGACAGGAGGCTTTGGGGCATTATACAGAGACTATATACTAACACCTCATTGCGGGTCAGATTAGATCAAAGGGGTTCGTTATCTAAGGCCATCTGGACTAGGCGCGGGGTCAAGCGGGGATGTGTGCTTGCCCCCACGCTTTTTAATATCTACTTGAATGACCTGATAGCTGCAGTCTTCTCCCCGGATAATCACCCACCTAGAATTGGATCTACTGAGGTGGCTATACTGTTATATGCGGATGACGCTGTCCTGCTTTCAAGGACGCGGGTAGGTTTCTTGAGGCAGCTACGGGCGTTGGATGTTTTCTGTGTCAGAAATCTTTTGGAGATTAATTATAATAAAACCAAAATAATGATCTTCTCCCGTAGGCGGAAGTCCTATAGATGGTGCCTAGGTAAATTTGAGTTAGAGCAGGTTACTGTTTATAAGTATTTAGGCCTGATTTTTCAGGCTAATGGTACCAGGGGAGCTCATTCAATTGCAGTCCGCAGACAGGAAAATAAGCTAGGGAGAGAGATTGGCCGGTATTTAAGGGCCAATGAGGGCTCTCTTGTGACCCCAGCTATTAGGGTGTATAGGGCCAAGTGTCTTTCTCAACTCCTGTATGGGGCCCAATTGTGGGCATTGGGGAAATGCACTTTTCTAGAGCCTGTCCAGACTAAATTTTTAAGATTGATTCTTGCTCTCCCTAACCATGCACCTAGTTGTGCAGTTTGTCTCGAGTGCAGGGTTCTCACTCTGGAAACCCAAATATGGTTAATGGTGATAGGTCATTGGCTTAAACTGTACTTTGGGCTAGCTGCGCTGTTGGCAGTTCGTACTCTTGAGGATGGTGCTTATAATCTCTGGGCAACTCAGGTCCAAAGGAAATTGACCAGTGTTGGGATAGTTTATTTATCTTCCAAGGATAGTTTATTTATCTTGGGGTACACTGGAGCACGGAGAGTGGTTCGCCAGAGACTTTTTGACATTAATATGCAAACTGAAATGGCTAATATGAGGGGAAAGGAGACACTGGGTAATTTCAGATGTTACGAGATCATGCTCAACCACAGTGAACCACGCTCAACCCTGCGGCGGGGCCAAAGAGCCCTGAACGTCTGTTTGGCGGCCGCCAGATGTTCACCAC
>QEPC01006240.1:3929295-3950560 GCA_003113815.1 Sphenodon punctatus
CCTCTCGCTTCAGCACCCACAGTTCCTCAGAAAACCAAGGAGGTCTGCGGAGCTGTCGCCCGGGCAGGGGACGCCTAGAAGTCGTCTGATCGATGGCCTCTGTCAGCAAGGTATTCCATAACAAAACGAGGTCACTGATGAGACTGTCGACAAGGTCAGAGGGTAGCTCACCCAGAGCAATCCAACTGAAGCCAAAGATCGTTGTATGCCTATTGCCCAGTCATTTTGAAAGCTGGGACACAGGAATCTGTCAGACTGTCCATTCAACATCCCTACACCAGATGTAGGTAACTTGGAGAAAAGATGACTGAGAGTGGGATATGATAGAAGTTTATAGAATCATGAGTGCTGTGGAACATGTAAATAGGGAGCTGATACCCTCTCAAATAGTACTAGAACTAGTGGACACTTCATGAAACTAAGGCCACATTCACACCTGATGCCTGGTGCTGTTAAAATGACGCGCAGGCAAAGACGGGGCAGCAGGGAGGAGCTCAATGCTAGCAGTAGCGCCGGTGTGAATGGGGATCTGCCGCGGCTAGCCTCATGCATGACAGGGGGAAAAATCCAGTTCTGTCATGCGTGAGCAAAACCGCGGCAGAATTCCATTTGACACGGCAGAACCCTGTTCGCACTGGTGCCACTGCTGGCATGGGCTCCTCACCGCTGCCGTGTCTTTGCCTGTGTGTCATTTTAAAAGTGCCAAGCGTCAGGTGTGAATGTGGTATGACTGTCAGCAGATTTAAAAGAAACAAAAGGAAGTATTTTTTTCCACCTAATAGATTATTAACGTATGGAACTTGTTGCCAGAGGATGTTGTGAAGGCCAGAAGCATAGCTGGGTTTAAAAAAGGACTGGATAAGTTCTTGGAGGATAGTTCCATAAATGGGTATTAGCCAAACAGTTCAGGGGATGTAACCTCTGGAGTGACCAGCTGGGAATGGATCATTCCATTATGAGCTGTTGGGTATTTCTCCAAAGTGACTGAGAGTGGCTACTGTTGGAGACAGGATTCGATGGACCATTGGCCTGACCCAGTATGGCAGTTCTTATGTTCTTTACCACTGAATAATAAGGATGTAAACAATTCCTTTTTATTAGCCTGTTACAGGCTATTGTCAGTATACAATAGAAATATTAGACTGATTCACAATTCTACAAGAAAAACTGCATTTTCAGTCGCACCCTGCCAGCCTCACAGTGTAATAGTGTAAGTGTCTTAGGCAATGATTAACTGGTTAATGAACACACTGCATGAAGTGTGAATCATTCATAACAGCTTTACTTAAGTGCGGCGTGTATGTGAGCAACTAGGTTCTATTCTCTCCCTCCCCCTCCTAGAAGTGTCCACTGTCTCTATTTCCTCTTTCATATACCTCCTAGAAGTCCCTATTTAGGAGGGAAAGTCCCTCTTTGGGTGAGTGAATCCAACTGTCCCTCTTTCAGGGGGTCAAATCCCTTTTTCAGGAGAGAGAGAGAACTACAACACAACAATCACCAGTATTCAAGTCTCAGGCATCTCCGGAAGTAGCTACACCCTTTTACTAAGGCACAGGTGAGGCCAAACCCAACTCCTTTAAAGTGCCAGTGCATGCTCCCATGGTCCATTTCTGCAAGCCCATGCAAGTGGAACCTTCACTGACTTTTATTAAGGGTTCTGTGCATGGAAGCTGGTGAGACTGAGCCTCTGAAGCCAAATTTTGCTTTCATTTTTGAGGAAAAAATTAATGGAGGTGTGAGTAAGCATGTGTGTGGTGGGAGAGAAGTGGAAAAGACATGTCCCCTCAAAGCTTTGGGGTTCAGGGAACAGATCCCACTGAGGGCCCAAATTAAGGAGATGACTGTTACCTGTCAAGAAACTCATGGGCTAAGTTATCCCATGAGTCAACCTTCCCCCCATCTTTTGAGATCAGTCATTGGATGGGGCACTGGGGGAGGATCAGAGTGGCAGCTGCCTGCCCCTCTCACTTTGGACAGTTGATACTCTGTTTGTCAGAAGTTTTCATTGGAAGAGTAAATTTAGCTGTTGGTATTAGCAATGAACAAATTTTTATTAGGGGCTCCCACCCCACACAATATTTTTTCTGTCTTTATGGAAATCTGATCCATTGGAGTAGGATCTTTCATGCAGCAGCTGCTTGGCTTCAGTTCACACTCATCTCAAGTAATCTCCTTACCTCTTATTAAGACAGCAATAGATAATGGGATTATACATCGTGGAGCTCATGGCAAGCCAGAAGCTGGCTAGGTAGACTTGCTGAATGTACTTCCACCGGTTCAACTGCTGGTAGATGCCAGTCACTATGAAATAAATGTGGTAGGGCAGCCAGCAGATTGCAAATGTCACCACAACGACAATCATCATCTTTACCACCTGAAAGAAGAGAGCAACAGTGACAGGTTATAACACACATTACCTTGGCCTGTTCTTAGTCTACAATCGTGCAAATATCAAACGTTGATGTAACCTCAAGTTAATGAAGTTTAACAAAGAAACTCTTGTAAACACCATTTTTGTTTGGATTTCTCCACATGATAAAACAAAATAAGCTTGCGTTCTGAAGCTTGTTTGCACTGTATTATCATCTTCCTGTGGAGTGAACCATGGAATCAAGGGACCAACATTTCTATTTAGCTACTCTTAGGCCCCTGCTGCAGGTCCAGGTCAAGGCTGGGTAGTCAGAGCTGTGCCAAAAGACTGGAGTCTGTAGCCAAGGCTTGTGCCAGGCCAGAAGGTAGGCGATCAAGCCAAGACAGGAGGCAAGGTTTGGTGTGAGGGAAAGGAAAGCAAGGTGAGACAAGGGTAGAAGAGGCATGAAACAAGGCAAGTATCAAGGATGGAACACATGCCAGTGTTCAGATGTAGCAGACATGGCAGAAATTACTCAGACAACTTCCTGTTTATCCTTATATAGCCCAGGGGAGGCAATGAGGGCTTGGTTTGGGGTGGCCAATGAGAAGCATGAAGACAGATGCAGTCCTGTAGGCACCAATGCCACTAACCAGGGTTCACGATTAGCCTGTGGTTGATGGCTGGTGAAGAGACTCAGTTGTTTTCAATAGGGAGTGTACATCAGCAGCAGCATCTCTTCCTGTTTCAGATAGCAAGAACCTATTCAGTGGATTCACTGTCTGGTAATGTTTCTCCATCACCTTTCCTATTGTTGGAGTCCCATAGACTTCACTGTTGTAGTAACAGACGAATGATCAGAGGCTTTTCTTAGTGTGAACGCCAGAGCCAGAAGAAGTTTAAAAAGTCCAACAGACAGTATGTAAATAATAATAATAAATCACTTTTATTGCGGCCACAGGCCTTAGCAATATCCATATACATCAACCAACAACATTCATTGTACAAAAGAAATATAAAATACAAAAATTCAAAGGTCAAACTGATCTTTGGTTAGCAATACCCACTCTCCACTAATATATACAATACAAAATAAAATAACCAGCATGTCAGTACAACCCTAGGAAAAGCTACACATCTTACAGCATACATCCTGCTCTCTTAAAAGTACTCCAATTTATTCTGTACTGGTAAATAAGCAAACATACTATAGGTGGATACCACCCACATATATCTTAGATTGGTTATTCCATTAACATCCTATCCCAGCTCCTCAAACACTTGATAGATACAAACCAGCCCCCCAGATACACACCAGTCCTTGCCAGACTACAGCCTACTTCTCAAGACTTTGGTCCAGTCTCCTTACTCTTATTTGCCTTGCGGTCTTGCAAAAATATGCTACCGCTATCATTAAAGGAGAAATAAACAGACTAAGTATTTTTGGTCTGAGGCCATCAAAATGTGCTGTTTCTAACTCGGCCGTGACATTTCCCAAATATCTTAGCCTTGGGCCAATATAGGCAGTACTTTGAATAGTATATGATACTCGGAATCGATTTCTCCCAAATCACATAGGTCACACAGACGGAGTTCACGGGGAACTTTATTGTAACGACCCTTAACCACCGCAGATGGAAATAGATTTAAGCTTATTATAGTATAAGCACTTCTTAGTTCATAGTCACACCATCATACAAATAGAAAGGGCGTAAAGATTGAAAGTCATGCAGGACATAATGGGGGGCGATCTTTTGTAACGCCACCCACCCTGTTTCTACCTGGAGGGTTTGGTCCATTATTCTTTTCCTTAAGATTATTCGGGCCTGCTTCCAGTTCAAAGATAACAAGGCAGGTACTGAAAAACCCAGCTTCTGGACCTCTAGTTCTATAGCTTGGGACCATGTATCCAACAGACCACTCTGCACGGCTATATTTAGTAGGGTACTTGACTTAGGGGGGAATAATATAACCTTAAGCCAGTAGTTAATCGTACGCAGCATTGCCATCCTGGCTACCGACTGAGAGTGCGATTCCGCTCTTAGTAGGACCTGCGGCGTCCGCCGTGGGACCCCCAAAATGGAGGAAAAGAAACAGATTTTGAATACTTTCTAGATTATTGAGAAAAGGTAATCCCCAAATCGGCACCGAATAAAGGAACTGACTTAGCACTTTGGCTCTAAATAAGCAGAGAGCTGGGAGCACCAGCTTCCCTCCAGCACCAAAAAAGAATCTGATTATTGCCACCAAGGTTTTTTTTGCTGAAGTTTTTGCTGCTTCAAAATGAATATTCCAATTGAAGGCTGAGGAGAAAAGAACTCCTAAATATTTAAATGAGTTGACTTGTTCCAAACCTATCCCTCCCATTGTCCATACATATTGTCTGTGCACTTTCCTTGCTGCCACAACCAACACTTTGGTTTTAGAGTAGTTGATAGTAAGCAGTTCGGAGCGACAGAAAGCTCCATAGTGTTGAAGAGCACATCTCAACCCTACAGGGGATTGTGATATAATGACCGTATCATCGGTGCAAAGCATTATGGATATGCGCCTAGAGCCGATGGCTGGCGCATGCGTGTCGAAAGCTCGCATATAATCCACAACTTTATTTAAGTATATGTTGAACAGTGCTGGTGCCAACAGGCATCCCTGCCTAACCCCTCGAGCAATAGGGACTTGGTTTGTAAGGGAACCATTGGGAGAGTACCTAACTTGTAAACTATTGTCATTAGGTAACCTCACCAGCAAATAAACCGACCGAGGATCCATTGACCCATAGACGCTCCCTTGAGATAGAATCAAAAGCCTTTTCTAGATCTACAAAGCAAAGAAATAATTTGCCATGCTGAGAAGTGTACTTCTGGAGAAGTGCCGTCAGTACCAAGATGTGATCGGATGTGGAGCAGCCCTCCCGGAATCTAGCCTGCTCTGGTTCCAATATGTTATTATCATCCAGCCAAATCTTCAGTTTATTGAGCAAAAATCTGGCGTATAATTTCCCAATAATACTTAACAGACTTATAGGTCGAAAATTACACGGAAGCACCGGGTCCCCCTTCTTAAATATAGGGACAATAATGCTATGTAACCATGAGTTAGGGATTATTCCTGAGTTGTTAATTGAAGAGAAAATGGGAGCTAGAAAATTTGCCCACCATTGAGGATGACATTTAATGGCTTCTGGGGGAACCATGTCAGGGCCTGCAGGCTTACCGTTTTTGATTGAAGCAATTAGATCTAAGATCTCATCCGGAGTAACTGGCGGCCAAAATTCAAGTTGATCATTAAATGCTATTTGTATCATAGGTGGAACAGATTGAGGACAGGTGAATAGGGACTGATAGAATTTCTCCCACTGGGATGGATAGATAGAGGTAAATGAAGGTTGATTGGCCCTGTAGGAAAATTGCCGGCACAAACCCCAGAATTTCTTAGAATCATGCGCTAAGGCTGTTTTTAAAAGAAGCGCCCACTGTCTTTGCTGGAAGGTCACTTTCTTATGAGACAAAAGCTCATAATAGCCTTTCCTTATAACTTGAAGCTGGATTTTCAGCATCTGGGAAGGATTTGTTTTAACTAAACGTGCCTGTCAGGAAAGCCTAGCTCTAGTTAATCTACACTCACTATCAAACCAACCCAAAGCAGTGCCATGAGTGGAAGAGAAATTCTTAATAGGTCTATGTGTTACTACAAAAAGATCCCAAGCCTGAAGTATTACATCATATCGTTGGATACCCATTCTACCAGACAAAATCGGACCCGAGAGAAGATCTACAATTTGGGGGAGCTCTACCCGCTTCATAAATTCCATTGTTAGTTGATCAGACCACCTTAAAGGACTTTTCGACGGAGCAAGTTGGATAGAGTCACCACCCAGTTTCCGTTGGTCCTTCTGTGAGGGTAGAGGGTCGATTAATTCAATAGTAATTGGAAAATGAAAGGTGTCTCCCCTAGGGACCACTGTCATAAAGGGAACTCTCTGCAGGAGGTGTGATGATAAAAGAAAGTAATCGATTACACTGGAGCCATTCCTAGAATGGTAAGTAAAATGGCCCTCAGTGTCCCCAACCACCCGTCAATTGGTAATTACCAAATCAAAATGGTGAATAAATTCACAAAAAGCTTCTATTCCGTAGGACACAACAGTGTCCTGAGATCTACGCGGGGGTAATGGTACAGTTTCAGAGGTATCATCTAACACACAAGAGGAGATAGTCTCCTCAAAATTTCCTATTCTAACATTAAAATCCCCCCCTACTAACAGATAAGCTTTAGGGAATTTACGCACTGCTTCAAAAATTTCCTGCTTCAAAACTGACCATATAGTCTTATCAAAATATTTGGAAGTTCTTTGGTGGGATATAAACAACACCTATCAAAATATCAAATCCAGAAGGGAATGAACATAAATATAATCCAACATTAGACTTGCAAAAAGCAATCTGTATAACTTTATTATGCAATGTAGCAGCAGTTAAAAGCATCACCCCTCCACTGGGTCTACCCTGACCAAGTGAGGTAGAAGCCTCAATAGAGTAAATATTATATCCTGATACAACATTCAGATCAAGCTTCTCCAGCAGCCAAGTTTCCTGGAGCAAGAGTATGTCATATCTCCTAAGAAATTCCACAAATTCAATATCTCGCGTACGTGCCTTCCATTCTGCTACATTCCATGAAAGAAAGGTGTAAGCAGGAGAAGGCCCCTCATGTTGTCATTGGGCCCTATCTGTAACCACAGCAGGCAGCTGTAACTCTGGTACACCCTGTAACTGTCCGGGCTCAGAAAAAAAATGGCCCTCTGAACCCACTCCAGAACCAATCACATGGCAGTTGTCCAGCACTCCCCCCTTTACTCTAGTAGAGACCGGGGTTCTCTCATCCGGGGGTGACAAACTTACACCCAAGCCATCAGTCATATCCTCAACACTCCCAGCCATGGGGCCCACTCTGGACACACCAGAAAATAATACCTCAGGAGTGGGACTTGGGGCCAAGGAAGAGTCCAACACTATAGGTTGGGAAGCTAAACAAGGCCCTACAGCCCCTAAATGAATGGGCGTCTGTTCCCCTACTGCACTGGCTGAGGGTACTTGCTGAGAAGATTTAGGCCATAAACCATAAGGCCGTGGGGCCTTCTGATTTTGCTTATTCCCTCTAAGTTTTTCCAGCTGTTCATAGAGGGATTCCAGCCTAGCCAACATCTTATTTTGTTTTGGAGTTGCTGGAGAGGCCATATTTCTAATAGGGACTGGCACTAAGCTACCTCTCCTGGGTTTGGGACTTAACTGGGGGTCCACTTCCATACTATGTTCTACTAGATGAGAGTCACCAAATTCCAAGGGATCCTCCTTATCTAAGGAGGCATCTACTTCCCAAAAAGAAGACTTGTTCTTGAAATTGGAAACAAACTGCCCCTGAGCACTTCTGCCCAAAGGCACTGGGAGAGCACAAGTCTCAACCTGTCTGGGACTGCTTGAATGACTGAAGCTGCCTTTTCCAGGCTTTGCCTTAGCAGAAGGCAGTATAGGTACAGGGGGCTGCAAAAGGGACTGCTTGGGTATAGCTGTATAGATTCGCGAGGGAAAACCCCCCTTGTCTGCCAGCAAGGCTTTACCCTTTGTGATTTCCGCAGGCCATAGGTTTGATGTAAAACCAACAATAATTATCTGCCTATCTTTCATGGATGGCAGGGAGTCAACTGAGCAGATATCATGTCGTGTTATGACTATCCTTAGTAATAAGCTGAGGTGTTCAGCCACATCTAGTGGGATGTTCTACCTAGGGGGATACCAGCCACCAAAGGGCAGAATGGCAAACATAAGAGAGTCGGGCAGCATCTCTAACACATCTGCTTGCTCTGACACCAAATTTGGCCTAGGGCAGAGTTCTGGGACATGACCAGGATTCCTGATACTCTCTTTACCCCTAGGGTCCCATAACTGATGGAGAGAAGGGCAGACAGATCTTGGTGCTGGCGGGATTCTATAAATCTGCTCAGTAAGGCCTGTAAGTTGGGTACCAAAGCTATCCACTGTAGCTTGTAACTGGTTGATGTGAGTTAACATATATCGTAAAGTATCGGCTGTCAATATAACATGATCTGTTAAAAAGGTGGTCAAACCCTTCCCTGCTGGGCTACTAGGAGCAACATTACCCCCACGGGGAGTTTTTAAACATAATAAGGAGTCCTTATATGGAGAGACCAATAGAGAGGCTTCAGCATCTTCACCAGATATACAAGATCGCTGAGCATAATCATTAACAGGAGTAGAAAGCAGGATAGATGAACTCACGGCCAAGGGACGCCCAGCAGAATTGTGAGGAAAAAAACTTTCAATTCTTCGTTGTTTGCTTACTTTGGACACCACCGTTAGACTACCCAGAGCCTCTAGTCTGTTTCTCTTGGCAGCAGACATAGCCATTAAAGCAAAGAAAACAGGCGACAGAACCAATGTCTAAGTGCCAAAGTAACTCCACAAACAACAAAGCAACAAAGTACAATATCCAATATCCCACCCACACTCCGGGACACTCCGAAGGGCACACGACCTAGGCGCGCGCCTACGGTGCTGCCGTAGGCTCACCGGAGTTTTTCTCCTTTCCGCAGGTTTGCAGCTCCGCCCCTGCTCGGATACACAGCTGCCAGGTAAGTTGTTCTCAGGGCGGGCGGGACTGAGCGGCTCACCAGGAAGACTGCCCACCACAGTATGTAAAGCAAAAGCATATTTATTTATTATTTTTTTCTCTTTCTTAGCCTCCCCCTCCTAACTATGGCAGCTCAGGGCGGCATACAACATATTAAACCCAATAAAATACAAAAAACAATCAATAAATAATCAACATGGATGTAAACTAAACTAAACTGCC
Organism: Sphenodon punctatus; assembly: GCA_003113815.1. Classification (NCBI taxonomy): domain Eukaryota; kingdom Metazoa; phylum Chordata; class Lepidosauria; order Sphenodontia; family Sphenodontidae; genus Sphenodon; species Sphenodon punctatus. Next base: position 3,938,516 of record QEPC01006240.1, read on the forward strand.
TAACTGAGTCAGACCAATGGTCCATCTTAGCCCAGTATTGTCACAACCTGACATGGCAGCAGGGGTTTTCAAATTTGGGTCCAAATCTGGCTCCTCCAGGGTCTCTGGCAGAGGCCATCCCGGCATGCTACCCAAGACCCCTCCAAGCCTCCCATCAGAGGCCTCCGCCAGGAGTGCTACCAGGGATCCTGAAGTGGAGATGCCGGGGATTGAATCTGGGACCTTATACATGCAAAGCACGTGCTCTTACCACTTGAGCTATGCCCCCGCTCCCATGTAGCAAAGGGAAGTCACGCCTCACTAATCTGTTGGAATTCTTTGAGGGTGTAAATAAGCATGTGGGCAAGGGAGACCTGGTAGATATAGTGTACTTGGATTTCCAGAAAGCATCTGATAAGGTCCCACATAAAAGACTCTTGAGAAAATTAAAAAGTCATGGGAAAGGAGGTGGTGTCTTAGTATGGATCGGTAACTGGTTAAAGGATAGGAAGCAAAGAGTAGGACTAAATGGTCGGTTTTCACAATGGAGAGATGTAAATAGTGGTGTGCCCCAGGGATCTGTACTGTGACCAGTACTGTTTAATGTACTCATTAATGATCTGGAAAGGGGCGTTAAGAGTGAGGTGATCAATTTTCAGATGACACCAAGTTATTCACAGTAGTTAAAACACAAGCAGACTGTGAAGAACTGTAACAGGATCTTATAAGATTGGGTGCATGGGCGCAGATGAGATTTAATGTGGACAAGTGAAAAGTGATGCACATAGGGAAAAATAACCCAAACTATGAGTACACAATGCAGGGTACTAAGCTAGGAGTTACCACTCAGGAAAAGGATCTGGGAGTGATTGTGGACAATATACTGAAATTCTCAACCCAGTATGCAGCAGCAGTCAAAAAAGCAAACAGAATGTTAGGAGATATTCACAAAGGGATAGAGAATAAAACTGAGGATGTCATAATGTACAAATTGATGGTGCGACTGCACCTGGAATATTGTGTGCAGTTCTGGTTGCCCCATCTCAAAAAAGACATAGCTGAACTAGAAAAGGTAAAGATAAGGGCAACGAGAATGATAAAGGGTATATAAAAGCTTCTGTACAAAGAGAGGCATGACAAACTGGGTCTCTTCAGCTTAGAGAAGAGAAGACTGAGAGAGGACGTGATAGAGGTTTATAAAACCTTGAGTGGTATGTAACGAGTAGATAGGGAATGGTTATTTACCCTCTCAAATAGTACTAGAACTAGGAGACACCATGAAATTAGCTGCCGGCAGATTTAAAACAAATAAAAGCAAGTACTTTTTCAGTCAACTCATAATTAACTTATGGAATTTGTTACCAGAGGATGCTGTCAAGGCCAGTAGTAGAGCTGGGTTTAAAAAAGAACTCACTAGCCATTAATGGCTATTAACGAAGTAGCTTACGGGATGAACTTCTTACTGTCGGGAGCTGGGAGTGAACAACGGGGACTGGATTGCCCATTGTGACTATTGGTTCTTCTCCCATGCGATCGAGATTGGCCACTGTCTGAAGACAGGATGCTGGGCCTGATGGACCATTGGTCTGACTCAGTATGGCAATATTTATGTTCTTAAATACGATAAATATATAAAATAGCAATAAGAACCCACAAGGTGGAGCAGAAAAACCCCTCCTCCTGCCTAACCCCCCACCCATCATCCGTCTCCCTCACTAAAAGCCTGGTGGAACAGCCAGGTCATACAGCAGCTCGGGGCTGCTCACAGCATATTAAAACACATAAATATATAATAATATAATCTGAATAAGTCTAAAAACGTCAATAAATAATAAAATACAAAAAATAATATAAAACCAGTACTAAACAAACCCAAGGCAGAGTCAAAAAGTGTCACACACACCACACTCTCCCCCATCTCCCTCACAAAAATCCTGACAGAAGAGCCAGGTCTTACACTGTCTTCAGAAAGAGGGACGGTCTGGGGCAAGACGGACCTCTATTGGGAGGGAGCTCCACAGCCTCGGTGCGGCCACCAAGAACAACCTCCTCCTCATCACCTAAGAAACTCAGGGATCCCTGAGGCGGGCACCCCCATCTGACCGCAGGGACTGGTCCAGAACCTGGGAGGTGAGGCAATCCCACAGACAGGCGGAGCCCAGGCCATATAGGGCTTTATAGGTCAAAACAAACACCTTGAATCAGGCCCAGAAGACTATTGGCAGTCAGTGCAGAGATTGGAGGACCGATGTAGTAATGTGCTTGTGGCGACCCGTCCCCATAAAGAGACAGGCTGCAGTATTCTGCACTAACTGCAGTCTCCATATCGTCACCCTTACTTTAAGGGTAGCCCCACATAAAGTGCGTTGCAGCAGTCCAGTCTTGAGGTGATGAAAATGTGGGTGACACCACTCCCTCAGTTCCTCCCACCAGCATCATCTCCATCTTGTCGGGATTCAGCTTCAGACTGCTCGCCCTCATCCAGTCCCCCACAGCTGCCAGACATGGGTAAGTACCGAGACTGCAGGCCTGGGTCAGTTGAAAAAGAGAGGTGAAGTTGGGTGTCATCAGCATATTTATGACATCGCACACCAAACCCTCTGACGACCTCACCCAAAGGGTGCATGTACATGTTGAACAGGAGAGGGGACAGAATAGAACCTTGTGGGACTTCACGCATGTGGTCCCAGGGAGATGATGAACAATCACCCAGCACCACACAGTGAGTTCTACTGATCAAGAAGTAACAGAACCAGTCAAGAACAGTCCCGTCCACCCTGGCTTGATCCCACATGTGGGTCACCAACATCCCATGGTCAATGGTATCAAATGCAATTGAGAGATGTAACAGGATCAACAGGGTCGATTGACCCTAGACCCATGTCAGAGGTCGTCGACCAAGGACACAATCACAGTTTCAATGCTGAAAGCTGGACTGTGAGGGATCAGGAAAACTGACATGGTCCAGAAGCCCTTGAAGCTGCTGAGCCATCACTCGTTCCATAACCTTCCCTAAAAAGGTACGGTTAGAGATCGGCCGATAACTGGCCAGGGAGTCAATGTCAAGTGATGTTTTTTTGAGCAGAGGATGCACCACTGCTTCGAGACAGTCCAGCACTCTGCCCTCCTGAAGGGAGGCATTGACCACCCCAGCCAGCAACAGCCCCAACGTCTCCCAGCTGGCCTTAACCAACCAGGACGGGCATGGGTCAAGTTCACAAAAGGTGGCCCTAACAGCCCCAAGGACATTCCCTGCCCTCGCAGCTGACACCAACTGAAATTGATCACCCAAAAATGGACAAAGTGGGGCTTCCACAACCTCTGGTTGACACAATGCAATAAATGCGGCATCAAAGTTGTGGTGAATCCAAGCGATTTTATCCACAAAAAAGTCAATAACATGTCACAACGAGCACTGGAAGAGTCTAGTTCCAGGCGGAGGGGGGGGGGCGGACTGTCCAGCCCCCTCACCACCCAGAAAAGCTCAGCTGGATGCAAATTTGTGGATGCTACGAGAGCAGCAAAGAACCACTTCTATGCTGCCCGCACGGCCATGGTATAGGTTCATAAACTAACTTTATGCCGCAATTAGTCGGCTTCAGCCCAAGTATGGTGCCACTGTCACTCCAATCGCCACCCCTCCCGCTTCAGCTGCCGCAGGTCCTCCATGAACCAGGGGGACCTGCGATGTCTGCAATCAGGGAGTGGACGCCTGGGAGCAGTTCAGTCAGTGGTCTCAGTCAGCAGAGTGTTCCAAAGAGACATGAGGTCATCGAGTGAGTGGCTGTTGAGATCGGAGGGTGGTTCCCCGAGAGCATTCTGCAACCTTTCTGGTTCCATGAGTCTCTGGGGATGAACCAACCAAACTGGTTCAGCACCTTTCTGGGGGCAGACATGCACCAGGAGACTGTCCCGGAGGAGGTAATGATCCGTCTATGATAAGGGTACAGCTGACACCTCCCCCACCAATGGATCCCCTGTCTCAAGGCCTGTGCAAAATATGAGGTCTAGGGTATGCCCTCCATCATGTGTCGGCCAACAACCATCTGAGACAGTCCAATGATTGCCATGGTGGCCATGAACTCACGCTCTGCCTCTTCAAGGCTGGCGTCGGTGTCAATGTTGAAGTCCCCCAGGACCAAAGTCCTCAGGGACTGCAAGGCCACCTCTGATACCAGCTCAGCTAGAGCATGTAGAGATGTCGCCATGCAGGTAGGTGCATGATATACCAGCAGCAGCCCAAATCTGTCTCCGGTCAAATCAATCACAAGATGGAGGCTCTCTATGCGAGACACAGTTTGCACAGGATACCTCCTCACAGACCAAGTATCCCTAAAAACGATGGCTGGTTTGCCCCCAAAGGCTTATGAAATCTGGAAGGTTTCATAGCCCTAGATAGCCCTAGGGGTTGTTTCCTCTGACCTCAATGCCTGCTCATTTGATGGCCTCATGTCCATGTGGAATTCTGTGTTGGTGGAGGCCATCGACCGTGTGGCTCCCAAGCGTCTGCTCTTGAATCGCTGACAACGCAGCTCCCCGTGGTATACGGAGGAGCTGCAGTGGATGAAGCAGGAAGGGCGGCGGTTAGAGCAATGGTGGCGTCACTCGCGTGCTGAAGTTGACCGATTGTGGCATAGAGTCTGGTTACGTACCTATGCCGTCATGGTGTGGACAGCAAAGGTTTACTTTGCTGCCCTCATTGCGTCTGCTAAGTCCCGTCCGGCTGAGCTGTTCCTGGTGGTGAGGGGGCTGGTCAGTCTGGCCTCCCTCTGCCTGGACTTAAAATCATCAAATGCTTGCTGTGATTTGCTTGTGGACTTTTTTGCGGATAAAATCGCTCAAATTCACCACAGTTTTGATGCAACTTTTTTAGCAGTGGGTGGGTCAGAGGCAGTAGAAGTCCCGTCTTGTCCTGTTTTGTGGGATGAGTTTCAGGTTGTCGCCCTTGGACGTGGGGGAAGTTTTGTTTATTTATTTAAAATTTATATCCCGCCCCTCCTGCCCACAGGGCAGCCCAGGGCGGTGAACAACACTCAATAAATTTTTTAAAAAACAATTTAAATAATTTAAAATACAATACAATGTGGGGAAACCCCCCCACCCCACCCCTACCCCTCGCCAAAAGCCTTTGTCTTACATACACGCTGTAGGCTGAGCTGCGAATCGAGGAGCACACCCAGACTCCGCACTTGAGAGACCATGGGAGGGCAAACCCCCCCCAACAAGAGGAGATTCAACCACCTCCAGGTCCCCCAAGCCCTTGCCCACCAACATCACCTCCGTCTTGTCAGGATTCAATTGCAGATGGCTCGACCTCATCCAAGCCCCCACAGCTGACAGTCACTGGGAAAATAAGGAGACTGCATGGCCTGGGTCGATGGAAAAGGTGAGGTAGAGCTGAGTGTCATCAACATACTGATGACACTGCATGCCCTGAAACCCTCTCACGATCTCCCCTAACAGCTGCATATAGATGTTAAACAAGAGGGGGGACAGAATGGCACCCTGCGGGATTCCACACGTGAGGTCCTGGGGGGAAGACGTACACTCCCCCAAGACCACCCGGTGAGTTCTCCTGGCCAGGAACCAACGAAACCAGTCCAAGACCGGGACTCGTTCCCAATACCAGTTCTTGAGACTGTTCGAGCCACTTATTGTGAATTAGATCCATGCCCGTCCTGGCTGGTTAAGGCTAGCCAGGAGACATTGGGGCCATTGCTGGCGGGGATAGTCAACGCCTCCCTTGGGGAGGGCAGGGTGCCGGACTGGCTCAAGGAGGCAGTGGTGCAGCCCCTGCTCCAGAAGCCATCTTTGGATGTTGGCGTCTCAGCTAGCTATCAGCCGGTCTCTAACCTTCCCTTTTTAGGGAAGGTTATTGAACGGGTGATGGCTCAACAGCTTTGGAAGCATTTGGACTGGGCTCATTTCCTTAATCCCTTGCAGTCTGGCTTTTGTATGGGTTATGGCACGAAGACTGTGCTTGTGGCCTTAGTTGACGACTTCTCTCGTGAGTTGGATCAAGGTCGTTCGACCCTGTTGATCCTGTCAGATCTCTCAGCTGCATCTGATACCGTTGATCATGAGTTGTTGGAGATTCAGCTGCAGGACCGGGCAGGGATTAGCGGGACTGTTCTTGAATGGTTCCACTCTTTACTGGCTGGGAGAACCCAGTGTGCGGTGCTGGGGGAGTTTTCATCCTCCCCCCCGGGCCTCACATGTGGAGTTCCCCGCTCTTGTTCAATGTGTACATGCAGCCTTTGGGGGAGGTTGTCAGGGAGTTTGGGGTGAAGTGTCATCAATATGCTGATGACAGCCAGCTATATCTCTCATCAGGCCCAGCAGTCTTGGTGCTTACCCGGTGTTTGTCGGCTGTGGGGGATTGGATGAGGGCGAGCCGTCTGAAATTAAATCTTGACAAGACAGAGGTGATGGTTGTGGGGAAAGCTGAGGGAGCGATGACCCCCATAATTGATGGGGGTCCATATTCCCCTGGTTTCTCAGGTCCGGAGTCTGGGGTTGCTCCTGGACCCGCAGCTCCACCTGGATGTCCAGGTGGCGGCTGTGGCAAAGGGGGCATTTCGCCAGTTACATCTGGTGCGTCGGCTTAGGCCATATGTCTCAGACTCTAATCTGGCCACAATCATCCATGCTTTTATTATCGCGAGACTGGACTACTGTAACACACTCTACGTGGGGCTACCCTTGGTGCTGGTTTGGAAGCTACAGCTGGTGCAGAATGCAGCAGCCCATCTACTGACTGGGACGGGCCGACGCGAGCACATTACATCAGTGCGTTGCTCTCTTCACTGGCAGATGATAGTTTTCCAGGCCCAATTCAAGGTGTTGGTGTTGACCTTTAATGCCCTAAATGACTTGGGCCCCACCTATCTGCAGGACTGCCTCACCCTCCAGGTCTTGGATTGGCTCCTGTGGTCGGCCGGGGACGCCCTCCTTGGGGTCCCCCAGGTTTCTACCAAGAGGAGGGCATTCTCTGTGGCTGTGCCGCGGCTGTGGAACTCCTTCCCATTGGAGGTCCACCTGATTACTGACCTCCCTTCTTTCTGCAGTCAATGTAAGACCTGACTGTTCCGCCAGGCCTTTATCCAGGGAGATGGGGTGGGTCGGTTGGGTTAGGGTTTTTTTTAGGTTGTTTTAATTGTAGTTTTATTATTGTGTATTTTTAATATGTTTTTAAAATGTTAGCTGCCCCGAGATGCCCGAGGCAGGAGGGGGCGGCATACAAGTTTTAATATAAATAAATATAAAACCAGCACCTTGAATCATGCCTGAAAAGCTATTATCCCTGAACGCTATTGGCAGTCTGTGCAGACTCTGGAGCACTGGTGAAATGTGGTCCCTGCAACTCAACCCCGACAGAAAGTGGGCTGCCATGTTCTGCACCAACTGCAGCTTCTGAACAGTCATCAAAGACAGCCCCATGTAGAGCATGTTGCAGTAATCTAGCCTTGAGGTTATGAAGGCAGACAACTGTGGCCAGGTCTATGTCTGATCAAAAAGGTTGCAGCCTTTTCACCAATGAAGTTGGTGAAAAGTGCTCCTGGTCACCGTCACAATCTGGCAATTCAGGCGCAGCAGTGGATCCAAGAGCTCTCTGAGCCTGCGAACCTGACTGACCAAGGGAGGCCAGAACCCATCAATAACAGGGGTTCCTATGTCCACCAGGTCACATGGATGGCCAACAAATTTCACCTCGGTCTTGTCTGGATTCAGCTTCAATCGGCTTGCCCGTATGCAGTCTCCAATGGTAGCCAGGCACCAGGTAAGCGCTGAAACTGCCAGACCTAGGTTTGATGAAAAAGAGAGTTGGGTGTCATCAGCATACTGATGGCACCTCACTACAAATTTCTGAACGATCTTGTCCAGAGGCCTCAGATACACATTGAACAGGAATGGAGAAAAGATGGAACCTTGCAGGACCCCACAATGGAGCTCCCGAAGGGACAATGAGCCACCATCCATCACCACCCTCTGGGTCCTCCCAGCCAGGAATGAGCAGAACCACTCAAGAGCAGTCTTGCACCCGTGTCAACAATATCAATTACATCAAAGGCTACCGAAAGATCTAAAAATATCAGCAGGGTGCAATCATCATCCATGTCTTCATTACCTCAAGGCTAGACTACTGCAATGTGCTCTATGTGGGGCTGTCCTTGAAGACTGTTTGGAAGCTGCAGCAGATACAGAATGCGATGGTCCGGCTTCTTACATGGGCGTGTCGCCAGAAGCACATAACACCAGTGCTCCGGAATCTGCACTGGTTGCCTATTCTCTTCCAGGCACAATTCAAGGTGCTTGTTTTGACCTTTAAAGCCCTAAAAAGCTTGAGACCCACTTACCTGGCAGATTGCCTGGCCTACTATGTTCCATTGTGGCCTTTGCGGTCGGCCGGGGATACCTGTCTGGAGGTACTGGTTTTTAACCTGGTCTCCACAGCAAGGAGGGTGTTCTTGGCTGCTGCTCCACAGCTGTGGAACTCTCTCCCATGAGAGGTTCATTTATAATAAATAATAATAATAATAATAATAATAAATCTTTATTTTTATATAAAGCCCTCCTTTCATGGCACTCAGAATGCTTTACATATAACTAATACCACCTTTTAATCCTCACAACAACCCTGTGAGGTAGGTTAGGCTGAGAGAATAATGTGACTGGTCCAAGGTCACCCAGTGAGTTTCTGGTTAAGGTGAGACTAGAACCGGGGTCCCCTCCTACCTCCCAGTCCAAGTACTGTGCACTTAGCCATTACATTACATGATATGAAGGGCTTGGGCGCCTTTAGGAGGCCGTGTAAAACCGTGTTATTCACGTGGGGGTTAAGGGAGGGGTGTTGTAAGGGGATGAGGTGAATTAGGATGTTGGGGAGTTGGGGTGGAAAGGAGTTGGGGGGATGGTGTAGGGTTGTGGGGTATTTTATATTTTTGGTTGTTTTTAATTTGTATTTTATTTTTTGATGTTGTAAGCTGCCCTGAGCTAAACAGGTAAACATTAATATAATAAATAAATAAATAAATAATTTCCCCCGATTCGATTTCCAAACAGATCAACAATCATGGCCACAAGCACAGTCTCAGTGCCACGCTCAGGGTAAAAGCCTGACTACCATGGGTACAGGAATCCAATACATAGCAATTAGATATGTCTGGAGCTGCAAGGCTCTGAAAAGGGAAGGTTAGAGATGGGGCGATAGCAGGCAGGGGAGTCAACATCAAGAAATTGTTTCCCAAGCAGGGGATGGACAACCACACTTTTGAGGCCATTTGGCACTTAGTGCCTCTCTTTGGGAGAGCAGACAACCCCAGCAGCAATGGCCCCAATGTCTCCTGACTAGCTGTCACTAGCCAGGATGGGCATGGATCCAGTTCACAACTGATTGCCTACACCATTCCAAGCACAGCCTCTGCATTGGTGGGTGAGACTAACTGAAACTGATCCAAGCAAACCAGACAAGACTGAGCCACCCCAACCCCAAACTCTGACTCTGCATCCAAACTAGCAGTGCCCAAGTCAAGCCAAATATCTGCAAAATAGGTGGCAAACTCACCACAGTGGGCAGCTAATGACTGTTCCAGGTGGGAACAGCTATGGTTTAATAACCTGGAATGATTTAATTCACCACCTGGAAGAGCTCCGCTGGATGGCACTTTGCAGTTGCTCTAAATGCCCATGTGAAATGTGAAAATAAAACTTCCTGTAATTACTTGCAAAGGCAAAAATGCAGGTACCGAGTGGAAGAATGCTAATAAAAATAAGAGTGTTTAAAAAACAAACAAAGCAGTCTAATCAGGCAATTCAACAATCTCCTTGCCTCCCAGTAATGTTCTATCTACAATATACTTAAGCACTTGGGCTTTGACCCACAAACCACTTCAATGGGACAACTACTAAGTGGCTTGTGGATTATGCTCTTGCATGAGCACAGCCTTCCAATGAAGTATGTGTTTAATCAGATAGCCAAAAGACTGCTTCCTCCTTCATGTCCCCTCATGTGCCCTGAGGTCTGCTGGAGGTGCCCTCTTGCAGTTGCCATCTCTTCTAGATGTTTTTTATAACAAGGGCGCACGGGGAGACGTTCCCTTTGGCTGCCCCACAATTATGGAACTCCCTCCCCCTGGGGTGGGGGAGTTCGCCTAAGCCCGAGCCTGTTCATCTTCCGGAAACAATGTAAGACTTTTTTATTTGGGCAAGCATTTGGAAGGTAGGGATAGGGTGGGATAGGAGATATAGGGGTTTTTTATATAATATATACAAATAATAGATTTTAATTATTTTTATTGCTGTTGTTGATTGTAAGCAGCCCTTAGCCTCTGTGGGGATGGTAGCATATACATTTGACTAACTAACTGAATAAATAATCAGGTTCAAAATGCTCTGTGATACTCATACCCCAGAGGTGCAAGTCGAATTGTGACACATTCATTCTGGCAACATGAAGATGTGCTAAGACAACACTTTCCAAAGAAAATAGCCTCGCTGTTTTCTCACATTTAGGGCATTACAAGCAGCAAGGGCAAATCAAGCATCCCTACAAGTACAGCCAAAGGTTTCCTGAAACCACATGGAAAGAAGAAGGAGAGGACTAATTTGGTGGCTGTATGTGCCTTGACATCTAAGTATGATCCTTAACATTATCCCTGCTGATGGAGGAAAAAATATGGAAGCTAATTGTTTAGTTAGTTGTACTGGACTTCCCCAAGTGTGACATGCTTGGATGACTAATCTAATTTCTATTTAGCAGGCTATTTAGCAGGCTGTGAAATTGTGCACTATTGACTACATAGACTCATTCCTAGACTCATACATTTTAAAGCCAAAAGGGACCATTATGATCCTCCAGTCTGACCTCCTGGATGTCACAGGCCATAGAAATTAATGCAGTAATTCCTGCATTAAGACCATGACTTCTGTTTGAGCCACAGCATATCTTTAAAAAGAAATTCCAGTCTTAATTTAGACTTTAATTGATGGGAAAATCTACCATATCCATAAGTAATTTGTTTCAATGGCTGGTTATTATCATTATAAAAATTCACCTCATCTCGAGCTTGAATCAATTTCACTTTCATCTGCTGAACCTTATTGCACTTTTGGCTGCTGGATTAAATAGCTGTCTACTCTCAGAAATAACCTCCCCAGTATTCATGGCCCAGAATTAAGTTACCTTTTAGATTTCACACACTCAAATTAGAAGGGACCATCAGATAATCTAGTCTGTATATGACAGGCCACCAAATCTCACCCTATTACTCCCATATAAAATTCCAAATTGGATAAAATTAATATAGCTCTCAGAAAGGTATACAAGCAAAGAAACCAAGTCGCATCAAAGCCAGAGATCCCAGCCAGGTGACTTAAGGGATGGGAGTAATGTTGGATTGTGCAACAGTCACAAGTAAAAGCCATTGCAAGCCCTGCAAGTTTAATATGGGACTTGTTCAGTAGGGGGAGGGTCAGGGGATGAAAAAGGTTTTTTTCCTCCTTGTCTCCTCTCTTCTCCTCTCTCTGTCCTCCATCTTGTCCCATGCAGTCTGTACAGTATGGAAGCATGTCTTCTGAGCTCTTAGTAAAGTTCTCTTTTGAAGAAACTTCTGATGTGTGTTATTGAACAGAAAGCTAACTCTACAATAGGTTATGGGCCCAGGACATCTTCAAGGCTATTCTGAAGACTAGAAGCAGCCCAGAAGGAGTGCAGACTATGAAAGAAAACTACCAGACAGACAGGCCTACTGACTAAATCCCAGAAGGGGAAAGGGAGGGAAGCAAGTATGGCAAGCAGCTCAGAGCTCAGACTTTCAGTAGGAAAGCAGAACAATGTAAACTACCAATTTTGGAAGTTGAAAGTGGAAATGCTGCTGTCTAAAGATGATCTATGGGAGGTGATTACCATGAACAGACCAGCAGTAAATCACGAGGAATGGGATAAAAAGGACAGGTTAGCAAAGGCTACAATAAGTTTAGTGGTAGAAGATGACCAGCTAATCCATATAAGAAGTGAGACCACAGCAAGAGGCATGTGGATTGCATTGCAAAACTTGCATGAGAGAA
>QEPC01006240.1:3977969-3992690 GCA_003113815.1 Sphenodon punctatus
TTTATAGGTGAAGACGAGGAGCTTGTGCAGAATACGCTCAGGAAGAGGGAGCCAGTGGAAAGAGGAGAGGAGAGGCTGTACGTGGTCAAAGCCACGGGCTAGGTGGATGATCCTGGAAGCAAAGTTTTGAACAGAGATGAGGGAAGAAAGGTGGGAGTGGGGAAGGACAGCGAGGAGGAGGAGGTTACAATAGTCGAGGCGTGAGATGACTAGGGTGTGGATGAGAGTTTTGGAAGAGGAGACAGACAGAAAAGGGTGGATCTTGGCAATGTTGTGGAGGGAGAAGCAGCAGGATTTGGCAACAGAGTCAATGTAGGGTTTGAAGGTGAGGTGCAAGTCGAAGATGAAGCTTGGGGAACAGGGAGGATGGAGACCCTGTCAATGGTAATTGTCAGGGTAGAGGGAGAGGAAGGATTGGGAGGGAAGATCAGGAGTTCAGTTTTAGCCATGTTCAGTTTGAGTTGGCGTTGAGACATCCAGGCGGAGATATCAGAGAGACAGTTGGTGAGACGAGCTTGAACAGAGGGGGAGAGGGATGGAGTGGAGAGACAGAATTGAGTGTTGTCAGCGTATAGGTGGTATTGGAAACCATGGGAGGCAATGAGTTTGCGTAGGGATTGGGTGTAGATAGAGGAGAGGGCCAAGGACGGAGCCTTGGAGAACCCTGACCGAGAGAGGTAGGGAGGAGGAAGAGGAGGAGGAGGAGGATTTAGGAAGAGATACATTGAAGGCGCGGTCAGATAGGTAGGGTAAGCACCAAGACTGTCAGACCGGCAAAGAAGAGGTAGAGTTGGGTGTCATCAGCATTCTGAGTGTAGCTATAATGGATACATGTGGTACAGCTCACAATCCTGAGAGGTGCACACTCCTCTCCCCTGTCACTGGGAGGAGACTGGCATTCTGATGACCTCGCGCAGAAACTGCATATACACATTGAACAAGAAGGGGGACAGAATGGAACCTTGCGGGACCTCACAACGGAGATCCCAAGGAAATGATGAGTAAGCACCACCCGCTGAGACCTCCCAGACAAAAAAGAGTGGAATAACTCAAGAGCAGTCCCACCCACTCCAGTCAGGTCTCGCAGGCAAGTCAACAGCACTTCATGATAAATGGTATTAAAAGTAACTGAAAGATCTAATAAAATAAACAGGATAGAATTTCCCCAGTCTAACTCCAGGCAAAGATCATCGACCAAAGCCACAAGCACAGTCTCCGTGCCATGCCCAGGATGGAAACCAGACTGCAAAGCATCCAGGAATCCGATAGCATCCAGCCTGGCGCTGACAAGCCATCGCCTGTTTGATAACCTTCCCTAAAAAGGAAAGGTCAGAGACAGGCCAATAGCTGGCAGGGGAATCAACGTCCAATGATGGCTTCTTAAGCAGAGGCCAAACAATTGCTGCTTAAAGGCAGATTGCTCGATATTCTAGGATGGCACTCACAACTCTATGGTGTTGTCAGGGGCAATGGCCAGCCGAGTGCAGAGTGCTCTGCTTCCACATCTTGCAGGGCACTTTTAAATGGATGGGCCAGCCCGTGGGTGAAGCAGGCTGGCGCGGGCAGAAGCAGGGCTCCTGTCCATCTAAAAGCCCCCAATGTGAAGGAGCGGTAAACAGCAAGAGCTCGCGTTCTGTTTTCACGTTTTTGTGAAAAACTTCTTCAACTGCTGAACAACAGCCTATACTGGTCAGAGGTCTAGCTAGGTTGGGCTGTTGGCCATGGTGAAGAAAATGCAACCCCCTCCCATCGCCAGTCTCCTCCCAGTGACAGGGGAGAGGAGTGTGCACCTCTCAGGATTGTGAGCTGCACCACATGTATCCATTATAGCTACACTCTTGGTACTGGTGTCATATACAAATGGCTGATTTTCACATGTTTATAATGTGTTTTTCTTCCAGTTAAATTTCATGAGTTTGTCCTGAGTGAAATATCCTGCTGGCATGTGAAGAAATTCACAAAACCTGTACTCTATTAATTATGGGTTGCATAAACACCTGGGCCCTGCTTACCTGTGGGACCGCCTCATGTCCCGGGCCGTGCAGCAGCCCTTGCAGTCGGCTGGGGACGCCCAACTCAAAGTCCCCTGTGTTTCCTGGGTGGCGACGATGGGGAGGGCGTTCTTGGTGGCCGCGCCTAGGCTGCGGAATTCCCTCCTGACCGAGGCCTGCTTGGCCCCGGACCTCCCCTCTTTCTGAAGACAGTGTCACACCTGGCTGTTCCGCCAGGCCTTTGGGGAGGGAGACGGGGAGGGGAGTAGGGAAGGGTTTTGGTCCGCTTTTTAGTAATTTTATGTTTTTTAATATTTAGTTGTAATTTTAATTGTTGATTTTATTGTGATTTTAAAATGTTGTGAGCTGCCCCGAGCTGCTGTTATGCAGAAAGGTGTGGCATAAAATGCCACTAAATAAATAAATAAATAAATAAATAATGAAGAACTCACATGTTGAATGGTTTAGCTAGTTTTCAAAGAGAACATTACAATTAGTGAGGTGCAGATAGGTAACCAAATTCCTCCCACAAAGTGGCTGAAATACTTGCACAGAAGAGATTTTTTATTTATCCTTCCTGCTTCTCACTGTGAGCACCCTCTGCCCTGTGCTGAATCCCTACTCCTTCCACCTTTTCTCAGTGCTCATTCACTCACATCCCTTCTTTCAGCAGGGGAGTCAACCTGGGATACAGTCTTTGCTGACTTCTCTCATAGGGAGGTATGTTGTGTGAAGAGGGTCCGAGAGGCAAGAAAATGTGTAAAGGCAGCTCCTCACACACAAAGATTGGTGTGTGAATAAGCTACTCTCTCCTCTTCATCATTTCTCCATCTCTGTCCTCATTTGCTCCACTTATTTGGTCCCTTTTCCTTCCACTGTGTCTGTCTTCCTTATTTAGATTGTAAGCGCTTTGCGGCAGGTTCTGTCAGTCTACTTTTGTACAGTGTCCGGCAGAATGAGATTGTCTTCTCAACTGATCCTTAGACACAAAAATTGGTCACCTACCTTGGTGAATTTGTTTCTTCTCTGACGAGCTGGCAGTGATCCGCTGGGTAGCTCTGCGGATGACCGTCAGGAGGCAGAAGAAAAAGAAGAAGCCTTCTGCGCATGCGTGGAGCTGCCCGCCATTTTGATCAGTCTATATCCAAGCCGAGGCACTTCTCCACTTCTGGAAATACTTAACACAACATTAAAGCGTTCTTCCCCAAATTATCGCACGGCCCAAAAAGCACAGGGAGCTAAGGAAGATTCAGAGAACAAAAACAAGCTTCTTCTTATGTATCTATACTATCAACCATTCTGTCTAACGGTTATTCCTAAAGTAACCTATATAACCAAACTCTGTAAGTTACTCATTTATTTATTTATTTTTTATTATTATTATTATTTTTATTTGATGTACACCCCTGGAGGACCCCCCAATCTATCAGTCTGCTGTTTGACAGGGAGGGCCGGATCACTGCCAGCTCGTCAGAGAAGAAACAAATTCACCGAGGTAGGTGACCAATTTTTGTTTCTCCCTCTGACTCCTGGCAGTGATCCGCTGGGATGTACCCCAGCCCAAATACCTTAAGGGTGGGAACAAACAGCCCCGGGAGCCTCCAGGACCGCCTGCAAGACCCTCCTGCCAAACGCCGCCTCTGCGGATCTGAACAGGTCCAATTTATAATGCTTCACAAAAGTATGCAGGGAGGACCAAGTAGCCGCCCTGCACACCTCTGCGTAAGATGCTCTAGCTTTAAAAGCGTAGGAGGTGGCTGCACTCCTTACTGAGTGGGCCCAAATCTGAAGAGGGGGAACCTTCTGTTTGGCCTTATAAGCCTCAATGATGCACTGGCGAACCCATTGGGAGATCAGTGACTTGGAAGCCTTCTTACCCCCATACGAGGGTCTAATATTAATAAATAAGGCTGAAGTTGTCCGAATAGATCTGGTTCTTTTCAAGTAGATTTTAAGCGCTCTCCTCACATCTAAGGTGTGCCATATTTTTTCCCTAGGGTGAGTAGGATTAGGACAGAAGGATGGCAAAATTACGTCCTGGGCCCTATGGAAAGTCGAATTCACTTTTGGGATGAAAGCCTCGTCCATTCTAAGGGTAACTGAGTGCTCATTGAACAGGCAAAAATTGTCCTCCATAGACAGGGCTCCCAATTCGGACACCCTTCTGGCGGATGTAACCGCTACCAGAAAAACTACCTTGAGAGATAGCATGTACAAGGAGACATGCTTAAGCGGTTCAAAAGGGGGACCTGTCAACGCATCCAGAACTAAACTGAGGCTCCAGGAGGGGCATCTGTGGACTACCGGAGGGGAAATATTCCTAGCAGCCCTCAGAAATTGGGTGATGTGTTTGTGAGGCAAGAACCTCTTCTTAGAAATGGACTGCAGCACTGAAGAAATGGCAGAAGCTTGTCGTGCCAATGTATTCGGGCGTAATCCTTTCTCTAAACCTTCCTGAAGGAATTGCAGGATGGTCTGAACACGAGCCAAACATGGGTCTAACCCCCTGTCCATTGCCCAGAGAGCAAAGACCTTCCATGTGGCCCCATACGATTTTCTAGTTGCCGGCCTCCTAGCCTGCTGCAAGGTAGCCAATACCGCTTCTGAATAGCCCGCCCCCCTTAGCGCTGAGCATTCAAGTGCCATGCTGTTAATTTTAGCATCGCGATTGAGTCGCATTGAAGAGGGCCCTGTAACAGCAGGTCCGGGCGTAAGGGAAGGGTGATCGGAGTCTCTAGGCTCAGTTCTACCAAGTCTGAAAACCACGGCCTCCTCGGCCACCAAGGGGCTATGAGAATCACGTGTGCTGCTTGCGTGATGATCCTTGCTATTACTCTGGTTAAGAGAGGTGTCGGTGGAAAAGCATATAGCAGGCCTTTTGGCCATCGTTGATTTAGAGCGTCTACTGCTTCTGAGTATGTGTCCCTTGCCTTTGTCATGTACCGAGCTGTCTTCCGGTTCTCTTTCGTCGCGAAGAGATCCATCACCGGGTAACCGAACGTTGTTGTCAGAAGTCTGAATACCTCCGGATGGAGACTCCATTCGTGTGGGTCTATCGATTGGCGACTCAACCAATCCGCTTGAACATTCTGTACCCCCTTTATATGGAGCGACTTTAGGGATCTCAGGTTGATTTCCGCCCAGGTGAACAGTTGTATGGCTTCCTGATGTAGATGCCTGGATTTCGAGCCTCCCTGGTGATTTACATACGCTTTTGCTGTTATGTTGTCCGTATACACCAGGACGTGCGCCTTGCCGATGTCGTGGGCTAGACGTTGTAGAGCCAGGCGGATTGCTGTTAGTTCGAGGGTATTGATGCTCAGCTGTGATTGCTGCTGTGACCACAGACCCTGGACCGACACCGTTCCCATGTGGGCTCCCCAGCCCTTCAAACTTGCGTCTGTTGTCACTACCACCCTTTCTGGTTCCTCTAGAGGGACGCCCGTCTGGAAGGCGGCTGGGCCTAACCACCAGGACATTGAGCGTGGTAGGGATGTTGGAATTCTGACCCACGGATTTTTCCCGCTGGTAAGATCTTGCTGAAAAGGCCGCAGCAGCCGCTGCAAGGGGCGAAGGTGGAATCTTGCCCACTGCACCTGTCTCGTGCAGGATACCAGAAGGCCCAACAGTTGAGCTAGGTTCTTTAGCCTTGCCCGTTTCTGGATCTTTAGGAGGCGGATTCTCTGTCGGATCTTGTCTTGTCGTTCTGTCGGGATGTAAGCGGCTCCTGAGATGGTATCGATGTATACCCCCAGATGTTCGATCTGGTGCGTCGGAATCAGGTGGCTTTTGTCCCGATTCACTAGGAAGCCGTGCATCCCTAGGTACTGTATGGTTTGATCGATATCCGCCTGAAGTTTGGTGAGACTCTGTGCCCGTAGGAGGAGGTCGTCGAGATACGGGTATAGGTGAATCCCCTCCTTGCGAAGGTTCGCCACCAGTGGAACCAGTACCTTCGTGAAGGTTCGTGGTGCAGACGACAGGCCGAAGGGCAGGGCCTTGAACTGGAAGTGTGTGTTCAAGTAGGTGAATCGGAGCCACTGCCGATGGGGTTCCCAAATCGGGATGTGAAGGTAAGCGTCCCTGAGGTCCAGGGAAGCTAGCCAGTCCTGTTTCCTGATGGTGCGACATATTGATGTTACGGTTTCCATCTTGAATCTTTGGCTCCGGACCGCTCTGTTTAGTCTCTTGAGGTCCAAGACCGCTCGCCAAGATCCCGATTTCTTCATGACTAGGAAGAGAAGAGAGTAGAGGCCCCGCCCCCGCTGGTCTGGAGGCACCGGCTCTATTGCTCCGATGTGTCTGAGTCGTTGTAATTCCTGAAGCATGGCTAGGTGCTTTTGGCTGTTGGCGGACCTTGGGGAGATGATGAATGCTTCGGAGGGAGGCCTTTTGAATTCTATTTTGTAGCCTGGGTTTACACACTGCAAGACCCAGGCATCGCTGACGGACTGCTCCCACTCTTCTGAAAAAAGCTGCAGTCTGCCTCCCACCCGTACGTCCCCCATGTAGTCATGCCTCCTGTTTTCTTGAGTTCTGAGGGAAAACCTTGGGCCTTTGTTTGTCCTGCCTAAAATTGTGGCCCCTACCTCCTCTACGAGAGAAGAAGCGTCCAGGTTGGTCCTGTCTGGGCTGACCCTGAAATTTTCTACTGGAGCCATACCCTGAACCATATCCCCCTCTGGGTCTGAAGCTGGGGCCACGAAAAAAATGTTTCCTAGACCCCATCTGTTGCAAATTCCTTTGTTTGGCCTTGTCATTAGCATCTGCCAATACTTTTTCAAGGCAGACCCCAAACAACTTAAAACCCTTGTAGGGGGCAGAGGTGAGGAGGTTTTTGGCTGTATTGTCCCCCTCCCATGATCTGAGCCAGAGTTTACGTCTGGCTGAGATTGAATTTGCCATAGACCTGGCTGACCATAACATGGAGTCCATGGTGGCATCTGCTAAGAAAGAGGCAGCCAAGTTAATTCTGGATGACAAAGTCTGAGCTCTCCTATCTGAGATGGCTGGATCCTGTGCTTCTTGTAACCACGCCATTAGAGCTCTAGCCACGCAGGAAGAAATCACGCTTATTCTCACCGCAGTGGAGGAAGATTCTAGACCCCTACGCAGTGCATTCTCCACTGCCCTGTCTGTTGCATCCTTGGGGTAGCAGTCTCCCTCCGTTGGAAACACGGTTTGTTTAGCAAGGGAGACTGCTGCCGCATCCACTTTAGGATTTTTAAATAGGGGCTCCTTACGTCTAGACAGAGCATATAAAGAGGCCTGAGTTTTATTCATCCTCTGTCCTTTTTCAGGATGTTTCCATTCCTGAAGGATCAACTTCTCAAAGGCCTTGTCCAGAGGAAAACCCTGGTCTTTTCCATGGACAGATGGGATATACTCCCGTTCCTCCTCCTCCTGGGAATCAGAGGATACTTCCTTGACTGGTCTCTCTACTATTTTAAGGGTTTTTGATACTTGCGGCATAAACTCCCCCTTACGCTGGAAAGGAAAATGCCTGTGTCGGTCCTGAGCCTCCTGGGCAGAGCCCTGAGCATCCAAGACCTCCAAATCTGTCCACTCCCCATCTGAGTCTGAAGCCAGCTCTGAGGTGGCTTGAATTTCAGATCTCTTTGGCTGGGGTTCACTCCCACTCTCATCCTCAGAAGACTGAGGTGAGTCAAGGATCCTGGTAGCAGTGGCCTGTAGGTGGCGCTTGGCTGCCTTGTTCCTCACTGAGCGTGGTTTGTCCCTGTGCTGGGCTTTTCCCGCTCTCCCCAGTCCTGACCCCCCCCGCTCTAGGAGGGGCCTTCTTCGCCCCAGAGCCCTGGGGTGAAGCCTCCTGGGATTTTCCCAGATCGATCTCCGTGTCCTGGACAGGGGTAACAGGGGGCAAGTCACCTGGGGGCCCACTCTGTACCTGTGTTAAGCGCTCCAGCGCTAGAAGGATCTTGTCGAGCCTTGCCGCCATGCCGGGTGCTTCTGTGCCCTCCCCTCCCTGAGGGGGGGCAGCCTGGTGGGATTCCCCTGACCCCGCTCCTTCCATTGGCTCTGCTATGCGCGCGGGGGGGGGGGGCGTTGGGAGCTTTTTTACACTCCGGCGCGGCTGGTCCCTACCCCCGCAGGCGGTGTAGGGACCCAGAGCGGGGGGAGACTTACTGTAATGAGGCTCCGCGGCACCTAAACCGCTGGGGTAGGCCACAGCCTCTTGTCCCCGGAGACCAACTGCTCCCCGGTTCCCGGGCACTTTGCGCGGCAACCTGGCGGGCCGATCGATGAGTCTCCCTTTTCTGGGAGGGAAGCTCGTTGCCCTAAAGCCCCGCTTTCTTCCTGATGAAAAAACCTAACTGTTTTAAATTTTTGTCTTTTCAGGCGCTGCTGAAAACACCTCCGACGGCCGAAGGCAGAAGAAAAGACTGATCAAAATGGCGGGCAGCTCCACGCATGCGCAGAAGGCTTCTTCTTTTTCTTCTGCCTCCTGACGGTCATCCACAGAGCTACCCAGCGGATCACTGCCAGGAGTCAGAGGGAGAAATTACAACAATACACAGGATGTTATGATTTAAGACTATGGAGGGTTGTTAGTATTACTTAGAATCTGTTGGAAAGGATATCAAGTTAGCAGCCAGACTCACAAGAGGGAGGAATGATGGTATGCTTGTACTGGGCCCTCAAGTCCAGGGAGGGGCCCAAAAGCAACTATAATTTTCTTTCTGAATATACATTAAAATATTATGAGTAAAATAATAATGGCAAGTAATGTGTAGGTAAATAAGAATCTCCAGAAACCGATTTCAAAACGTTTGACAGGAAGAGAGAGGGTAGGAGGCCCCCAACTGCAACGATGTACCAGTCACTCAAGTTTCTCTTGACAGGCTTGTTTAGCATAGGCTAGCAGTGATATAGCACAACACTGGCACAGATGCAAGGTTAAACTGCAACCAGCCTGAGTTTGACTTTGACTGGTGCAGAAGACCAGTACAGACCAGCTGTATTGTTTTTGTTTGCAGTGGGTACTATCCCACTAGTTCAATTACCAACCGTACTAGAGTAGACTCGGTCCTTAAAGGACAGCTCAAAGGTAATGAATTTGTTGACAATCCATAGCTTCTATGCTCCTCAATAATTAATACTAATTTCACATGCCATAAATTCAAAATTAATTTTCTTTAAGTCTAAAGTTCATTCATCTAGCTTTATTAACCAAGCCACCTGTCCCACTACCTCTCATACAGTAAATGTGGAACTGAAGTTAAATGGCCTAATCAGTCCATGATTTAATTCTGATGGATGAAATGGGCAAGTGCATGAACTGCCATATAGCCTCACATTTTGAGATATGGTCCGTGTCTGCACATTTTTAAAACCTCTATTGCCCCACCTTACCCTATTGAATACAACTGGCCTCCCTTTAGTCGGTTTTTGTCTTGCTGCAATGTCTTTCCTGCTTGCTACCTCTATTCTTTTAATATATTTATACAGGAGCAACTTTACAGTATGTACTGGATCAAACCAAGTTAAATTATTGCTTCAAACTGGAATTTGGATGATAAGGTTTATGAATAAGTCTTGCAAACCTGGATAGGAATATTGTCTTATTAATTGCGGCTTTAACCCCTTGATTTTTTTTTTTTTCATGCACAATAGGAAATTACAATCCAAACTGTTCACGCAATAATCACTAACCATTATCTTTCACTGGCAGAATTTAATAGCATACACATCTACTCATCACCTTTTCTATTAATGCAAAAATTGCATTTTACAATAAAGGCTAGATGGTACTTTAGAGAGAAACCAGTATATATTTAGTGAAAATATTGACATGGACACACACTCACCTCCACCCACCGTGCCAAACCCCACCACCACCACGTCCATCTGTGTATTAATGGTCTATATAAATACTAAATGAATAAATAATAATAATGTAATACAATCCTTTGCTATATGCATCATCCTTTCTTGGAAAAGATCACCATCCTCTGACATGATAATTCCTTTTAGTTATGGAAGCTATATTAACTGAATTATCCAGTTTTGGATATTCTTCAAGGGTACCACATAACTGAATGTCCTCCAGATTATTTGTGTGGAGGAAAGAGTTTTTCTAGCTCCATGACTATGAAGTACATAGATTGGCTTATTGGAGATGACAGATGAATGGGTGTTTATGGGTGGGAAATGATAAATCTGTAAAGTGCTAAGTAAACCTGCCACCTATATCAAACCCAATGATATAGGTCAAGTGTTTTGAAAACTGAACAAATAAATGGATGAAGAGACGGGCTCTCCTGTGATTAAAAATGGAAAATATGATGAGAAATTTATCTTCTAGGCTTGAACCACTGATGGAAATGTTAACCCTAAAACAAGGGTGAGATTGTAAAAATCCTTTTCAGAACAGAAAAAGAGCAATGCAGAAGAAACACCTGGAGTTGAGTGTTATCACAAACAGCAGGGAAATTGGATATTTTCTACACATAAATCATCCCAGAAACTTATTTTATTTATTTATTTATTTATGCAATCAACTTCTATCCCATCCTTCCCTCCAAGGCTCAGAGTGGCTTACAGAAATATATAAAATACGTATTAAAAAAACACATATTAAAAACAGAAAAACAATTTAAAAACCTTGAACCCCATCCTCCAACCTTCACCGAAACCCCTCCATCCATCCCACCCAACCCTATCCCAGCCTGCTAAATGCCTGGCCAAATAAAAAGGTCTTGCATCTCTTCTGAAAGGCAAACAGGCCAGGCTTAAGCAGATCTTTATGGGGAGAGAGTTTCATAGGTGTGAAATATGTTGGAGTTTTTTGTGAAAATAAACATACCCAATTGTGCTCAGTTACACAGATAACTTTGATTTCATCATGCATGTGAATGCAGCCTTATTCTCTATATTTAACTTAACATATGAATATTAAGTTCTGATCTACACTCAATAGGAAATGGATGAAGGTAATTCCAGTTAGTATTATCGAAATCTTGATCATCCAACATGGGAGAATATGGAACCTCCCCTCCCATTAATGAATCTATCAATTACAGAGTAGTCTGAGCTTGAGATTTGCAACTTCATTTGAAAGCAGGCCTGGTCTTAGCTTTCACTGATATTTCACGCAGTTTTGCTTTTCACATCTGACAATTTCCTGATGATATCTATTCCCAGAAGCACAACACTGCTTTGGTTTGGAAGCTTGTTTGCTTTTTAGCTTATTTTTAGGAGCATTTTAGAAAAAGAAATCAAGTAAAAATGTGTAAATGTAACTCATGTCTGCACAGAAAAGATGGTTAAAAATCAGCTCCCCATTTCACTTCAATACTTAAAATTCTCACAAACTGGGGTGGCGGGGGGCAGACTTACATGCAGTCCACTTGATTCAGGTGTCCACCTCCACTCAGGTGATCTGTCTGGACTGTCTTGTCGCTCCAGGCTGGGATTCCTCCCTCTGACTCCCAGCTCTAGGACATTTCAACAACTGGTCTCAGGAGTGGAGAGAAGCACTTCCCTTCAGAGAGAGCCTTCTTAGCCACACTGGAGGAGCATCCCTAGCCTGTCTCCTCCACATAGACACAATGGGTGTTTTTAGACAGGCATGGAGGCAGCCTGTCCCTGGAGCTGTTCCGGGGGTGAACCCCCACATTCACCTGCTCCCAGCTCTGTCTGGATCCACTTAAGGCTGACCCGGTGGGTCTTCCTTGGCATGGCGCTCCCCTCACATAGAGTCACGGGCAGATCGTCCAACGTGCTAGGCTGGCACTCACAACTCTATGGTGTTGCTGGGGCAACAGTCAGCCGGGAGTGCCTCGGGTTTGGTCAGCCCCCTCTGCTGGTGGCACTTTGGGATGTTCTGGAGCACCGCAAGTGGGGCTGCCCCAGAGCAGACTCAGCCTGCTCTGCTTCCACATCTGGTAGGCCACCTTCAGACAGATTGGCCAGCCCAGGGGTGAAGCAGACTGAGGCTGCTGCCCCCAGAGTTGCAATTTGTCAGTTTACATCGTCTCTAGGGATTCAGTTCCACTTACCTCCCCCTACAGGTGATCTCTGAGAGGCTGGTTCCCCTCCTCACACCATGATCTACTGGAGACTAGCTTGTGATCCATCAGTAGATCATGATCCACCTTTTGGCTGTCCCTGCACTAAACTATATAGCTTTAGAGTGAACCAGAAAACTAATTGAATAGAGAAAGTCACTATACAAATCACAGTGATGAGTTTAAGTATGGGAAATCATAAAACAAAAGTGGCTTCAAATAAGATTGGTTTTGTTTTAATTAGCCAAAGCAAGGAAGTTTTAAAGGCTTCTGCAATTCAGTTCCTGGAGTAGGTAGCATCTTTGTCTGTTTAGAGAAAACAGCATAGTAGCCAATTATTCTTGTTGCAAAGTATCAGACTGGCCTTTCTATCATGGTTTAAGACTCAATGCTTGATTTGATTTTTTTTTTTAAAAAGAAGAGGAGGTGGTGGTACTGGGGTTCCAGCCTGCCCCAGAAGTCCTGCCCCTTGACTCCCAAATCGTGGAAGACATGATTCAAAAGGGGTCGGTGGAGATACTGCTGCCAAGTTCCCACCACCCCCTATTTCCATTCCTACTTTGCCACTCCTTGATGGGGCCTGCGGCAGGCACTGCTGCTGCCTATTAGCTGTTTGGTGATGCTGATCAACTCCAACGTTGCCAGGGAGAGGCTTGGTCTGACGCTTGCGCTTCTGTATCCAGCTGGGGGTGGTATCTTACAGAGGTGCTGGAGCTGAGCCCCGACAAGCCCTGGGTACCCTCCCAGCATTTGGCTTTGCAGACAACGTCCTACAATCCTTACAGACAGATATAAAATATCATGACTATTCAGCTGCCCCATGGTACTATGGCCTATTGGACCTGATCCTGTGTGATGCTGATTATGTTTCATTTCTCCTGACTGCGATCAAAGAACCTTACTGAGATCAAAGAACAGGGGCAGTCATTCCCCTGTAGCCTCAGACTGTGCCACCATTACAGTACTTCCATCCAGTATAGTCTTAGGCATGGTATGTAAATAATATGACAAGGCCTTATTGACAAAATAAGGCTTAATTCTAGCCTTTCCTTTTTTGTTGCTGTTGGTAACAGAATTTCTTGTCTTTTTATCTTTTTTTTCATCCTCGTCTCAAAAGTGCAGAACAAACCTTTCTACCAAGTGGCTTCTCTAGTGGACCAAACAACTCCCTGGTGCTGGTCCTGAGTATTGGTTTGGGTGTGAATCATATTGTATTTTCCATAGCAAATTGACTTTCTGCAACCTCATTACTCCCAATTCTCTATGCATGAGTTCTTTCTCTAATTAGTTTGAAATTCAGCAGGGATCAAAATGAAAGGGTGTTGATCTTAAGTCAGATTGCTTCTCTACAGTTCTTAGGTGCTTCCCCTGTTCTGTCTCTCTCTCAGGGGTGGACAATTATAGTAGTGGCCCTACAGTTAAGGCGGTAGCAAACTCTCATTGAACAGCGCCTATGCTGTTCAATGGGAGTCAGTAGAGCAAAAACTTCCACTTAGTGACCATTCTAGCTTTCCTCCAGCAACACATGTTCTGTGATTACAAACAATGAAGGAGAGTCCAATCCCTCACCTGCCTCTGCCTACTAGTAGTGCTGCAGCAGCAGCAGGACACCATCAGACTGGGAGATAAAGCTGTTTGTTTACAAACAACTCCTCCCCATGTGAGTGATCAAAAGGTTGTTGCCTTGTAAAGAAGGTTCTCTGAGATGGCTCCCAACATTCTCACAACTGGGTTGTGCATGCCCACTATATTCAAATAATAGACCACATCATGGTCTTGAGCTCGTCTAGTATAAAAAGCACTCTCCCTCTCAGAATGACAGTTTCTTCCAACCCTTTCTAGGAATATAAGAAAATGCCATGCAGATGATGTGGGGCTGGAAGGGTGGGTGTTGTGAGAATGTTCAGAGTCATCTCAAAGAACCTTCTTTACAAGGCAGCAACCGTCAGTTCTTCTTTAAGTGGCTTCTCACAGGCTGTTTTTATACAGCTCTGCCAGGTGGTGGGTCCGTGGGCAGGGCGTGTACACGGCTGCACACGCATCCGCACCCACGGAGCAACCGCCATTTCCCCCGGTTGCTCTATGCATGGGGACGAGATGTGGGGTGAGTGCGGATGCATGTTAGGTGGGTGCACGCATGCACTCACTCACTGCGGGTGCACGTGCTGCGTTGTTCACGCAGGGCTCCCTCACCCATTAACATGCAAAAATATGCATGTTCATGGGTGGGAGAGGCCCATGTAAAAAGGGTCATATTCTCACAACTGTCTTACTTATACTATCTTAGGTAGGAATTTAGGATGTAAAACAATATTCTATCTTGGAAAATCTGCAAATATGGTTCTGATATTATTATGGCTGCTATTTCACTAACTCTTCTTAATGAAGTTATCGCTAACAGAAATACGGTCTTTAAACCCCACCCCATAACCTGTTCATTTGCCCCCCCTATAATTAATACAGGCTGCCCCAGGGGCGCAAATAAAATGATTATGGGGGGGAGCAGCATGAATTGATTATATGGAGGGAGGGGGCACAAATGAACTGGTTATGGGGGAATGTATACAGTTTAATTTCAGTTAAGTCATATTTTTTTTATATTAATGAATAAGAAAAATGTATAGATTGGTCTGATATTTAATAAAGTTGCCTTAACATACAATATACTGTCATGTTAACATTTTGAGTATAATTTGTAATGC